>JANJYP010079164.1:0-10869 GCA_024605115.1 Rastrelliger brachysoma
ATGCGCCATGCATTGCCGACCTGAAACTTGTTCATTTGACACAGATGCACATACCAGCACTATCAGGCTACATGTTACAGTGACTACTAAAGCTAAAAAAAAAAAAGGCAATGCATGGTGCAGCTTTGGAAGACTTCGGAGGCAGTGGACGAACAGTATGGAGGTGTTTTGTTTATTTTTGGGGTAGTAGCCAGACGATCTGCCTTCTGCTCCGGCTGTACGGAGATTACAAAGAAACTAAAACAATCTTTCTACTGTACAGGGGGTGAGTAGATAGTGATACAGTTTTACTTTTTCGGTGAACTATTCTTTAATGGTTAAATCCCTTAAAAAAGCAAAAGGTTTAAGTTTATTGAACGCCTTAGGGGGGAATTCAAAATTGACACAATTGTATTCTTGCAATAAATGATAATAAAAAGTAAAATTAAATAACTTTGCTTGATAGATTAATAAAGGTTTCCCTCCCTCTCTCACCTGGTGTGTGTCACAATGTCAGTGAGAGCCCCACCCTCAAGGAACTCCATGACGACCCACAGCTCGTCCCCTACCAGGTAGCTGTTGTACATCTCCACCACGTTTTCATGGTGATAGTCCCGCATGATAACCACCTGCAGGTTCCATGGAAACAAAGACACAGAGAAAGTCAGGGTATTATTACATTACTGATTAGACTGACAAGAACAATAGTTCAAACATCAGTATAAACATCAATACACACACTGTGCCCTTTTCCTGGTGACTCATTAGTTGATAAGTCTAAAATGTAAAGTAACCATTAGCAGCTAATGTGAGTGGGAAATGGAATAATAGACTCTACCACCTACATAGAAGTTTAACAATTTCTACATAACTGATGTGTCTGAAGCAGCCATTTCATTCAATGATTTTATATCTGGGAGCTGCAGAAGATGCTGGTGGTGCTGGTTTTTTGTGTTTTTGTTGTTTTGTTTCTTTTTTAGATGTGCCATCTATCTTTTTAACCATTTATGTCAAAAATGTTCATTCTTTAAATTTAATAGCATTTGCTGAAATAGTTCTCATGTTTTAAGTAACACTGGATCATTATATAGTGTTTTTTCTCATTAGACTAAAAAAATAATTCTGCACTCTGAAAGCTTAATTAAAGATTAATCTCACATTTATCTGTGACTGATAACATCTTCATGAATGATTTGTGCTTCAAGAAGGGTTAGGGTTGATGTAGGCTTTAAATAAGCCTATTTGGGTTTTCTGCCTCTCGGTGAACTCTACATTATTTGTCAAACTAAATTAAACTAAACTAATTCACTTTCACTAAAAATGAACTCCTACTTCGTTAAAGAGCAGCTCTCTGCGCTGTTGTTTCCTCAGGTCCATCTTCTTCACAGCAACCAGTTTCCCCGTGGTCTTCACTGTGGCGATACACACAATTCCTGTGGACCCCTCCCCTATCTTGATGTAGTGGTCCAGGTAGGTTCGCGGGTCACCAGGATCAACCACCATCTGTAACGCTGCCCTGAACTGCTCGTGAGAGACTCTCTGTGGCTCCTTCTGAGGGGAGCGGCCCTGGGGTGGGGCACTAGATGCTGGAGGGCCAGCAGGCACTGGCGGCCGTGGGGCTGGGACGTTGGGGTGAGGTGTGTGTGGATGCTGGGTGGCATCGGGGGTCAGGCTGGGGTGGGAGGTGTGGTGAGGGTGACTCACAGGGGGCTTGGAAGAACCTCGGTGGGAGCCGCTAGAGGGGCCATTTTGAGGGGAGGATTCATGGTGTCGAACCGGCTGGAAGGAGGAGAGACAGGAGACAGACACAATATGAACAGTGTAATAAAGTCTTTTTAGGACTGCACTTGCAATAAGTTATTTAGTACGTAGCAACAGTTAAGCCGTAAAAACATTTAAGGCAATTAAAAATAATCTAAGCATATATACACAGTGTTGGTAATAGCGGAATTAGAGTATAACGGCATTACTAACAGTGTTATTTTTTTCAGTAAGAAGTAATCTAACTAATTACTATTTAAGCTGTTACAATGCCGTTACCGTTAACGACAATTAGACGGGGCGCATTACAAACTAAAGTCACCGGAGCTACTGCTGCTGCCTCTATAGCTGCTTACTGACAGACCTACTCTGTCCCCCCATGTGTCCGGACCATACACAACAGAGCAGAGGAATAACCATTAATAACTATTCCCACATTAAACGCACTTAAGAGCAGAGAGATGAGAAGTGATAGCAGCAGAGGCTAACAATAGCTGTTGTTTGCTGCGACTGAGCCTCGTACACACACACACGAGACATGACTGTTTTTTCTTGGATACTGAGTTGTTTGCATGAATAGACTCTGAATTGATACTGAATTAAGGAAAAAATATATTGCAATGCACTGATGAATGTATATATATTTTTACCCACCGCTAATTAACTGTCTACACTATCAATTTTTTTATTGAGTGTTATGGATAATTATCAGTCTCACTGATCACCCCGATTTTGCTGCTGACACTGTAACTTCTATTGTTTTGCCTGTTTTAATTTTGCTAGTTTTTTTGCTGTGTCTAACGTGTTTAGAAAAGGGTTAGGGTTAAATAAAGATGATGATTATTATTATTATGGTTTATCTAATGAAAAAATTATAAAAATATGAATAATAAAAAGGCAGATTTCAAAGTTTCAAATGTAGGCTTTTAAACTAGAAGAGTCATACACTCGGCCTAAAATAATTAGTCTATTAACAAGAAACAAGAAACTAAAACAAGAAACTAAAAGAAACTTAGGCTCGCTCGGTGGCGCAGTGGTTTGAGCGTATGCCATGTAGAGCAGTGCTCTTAAGCGGCAGACCCCGGTTCGAATCCCGGNAACTCAACCTTGGACTTTTTAACTTCTGAAAAGCAAGTTTTGTTTTCATTGTATAACTCACAAATCAGCATGATGCTTTCTCTTGAAGAAAGTTTAAACTTTATCGCCAGAAATCATAAATTATCTCAGTAGTATTACTAACAGCTTTCAGAAGAGGATCAGGAGAAAAAAAATCTAAGCTGGAGAAAAAGAGAATGAGCGACCATTTTTGGTGGTGACTCAATTTGTACATGTCTGCCTTTTTTTCCTCTCAGTCGATACGTTTCCTCCGTACTGCCATTCTTACCGGTCCTGTGGGGCTGCGTCCTCCCTCGCTGTCCGTCCTTGGGTAGGTGTTAAACGGCCGTGTGTTCTGCTGAGCAGTCTTCATCACACCTTCCGTAACTGGCAGGTTTGGGGTGCGAATGTTGGGCCCAGAGAGTGGCCTCTTCTCCCTGGGAGACTGAGGGCTGCTGTCACGTGTTACGTAGCTCGACTTTGGCCTGTGGTCTCCGGGTTGATCCCTGCGAACCAATTGCTCCTGGGTTGGGGGGAGAGAGAAGAGAGGCAGCATTAGTGGAAAGATAAATGGAAAGATGGGCAGAAGAAAGGTGGAAAATTAACAACAGCATGATTCTGCTGCAGTTTTTTTTTTGCATTATTAACATGTACAGTACATGGGTCCCAAACACTGCTTTTTAGGCCTCAAAACCATTAACTGCCTTGGTTAGTGTAAGAATATATCAGTGTTTCCCACAGAATTTTGAGAGACTGTGGTGGCTGGACCTCAGTCTGACCCCTCTAGGTTGTATAGATGTGAATAATGATGATGACACACTCACAAAGCATGGGACAGAAATTTTACCAGTTCATATATGTTCCAAACAAACCATCAAAAAAAGGCGAATGTTCATATTTCAGCTCTGAAACAAGTTCAACTAGTTCATTACTTGGAACATAAAATATTATTATTATCTTTTTCTCCATTGTTTCACGTTCGCGTTGTGTTTCTTAAAATAACTAAAATACAAATTAGACTACAGTGGGCGCCACACTATATAATTAATAATGTATTGATGGGTCTAGATGACTGCAGGAAAGAGACCTTTGTGAGGCCTATTAACATCACACAATTAAACTTCTTAATAACTACTAATTACTAATAAAATCTAAAATGAAAGGCCACATATTCATTTCCAGTCTGCAGTTTCTACCTGGTCCCGGTCCCGAGGCTCTCTGTCTCTGTGAGGAGGAGCTGGTCTGTCCCTGTGGGCCCTGCTGGGCTCTTGGCCCCGTGGCTGCTGCTGGGGTCGAACCTGGACTCCCTCGTCTTTTTGAGGGAGACGGACCCCACGCTCACCCTGGCGCGGGTCACCTCCGCTATGGTGATCGGGTCTGGATCGATCTCTGAGAGGCACAGAAATGTAAAGATTACTGGAGGTATTAGTTATGGCGTAACATAATTGTGGGTTGTGTTGTACTAATTTTCTGCTACAATGGTGCCACAACATCTATGTAACAATCTGCTGCTGAAGAAACAAGCAGAATTAATTCAGAACTAGAATAAACAGATTATACATAGATAATTAAAACCTAAGACACACTTTTAAAATACATTTACATGTAAAATTGAGGTGCATCTTATACATCATTAAAATGAAAAGAAAGGTTGTATCTGGATTANGCAATTAAGACACACTTTTAAAATACATTTACATGTAAAATTGAGGTGCATTTTATACATCATTAAAATGAAAAGAAAGGTTGTATCTGGATTAGATTCTAGATCTGTAAAGCACCACCCACACTAAAATCAATAGCTATAATAAAAATATAAGCATATGAGCATCCACACTTATGAACTATAATGTCTGGTAAACAGCAGTGTTGACCACACTGTGGGCAACTTACTGTGACTTGGGCACAATATTTGCACACAACGACAGCTCTGATTAATAGCTTTTGGGACTCAAGTAAGCACACAGATACACTATATCAAATATGTTATCATTTTCTTTTAGAAAGGTTTAATTGAAACTCATAGTCCCAGTTAACAGTTCATATATCAGTCCAGCTCAGTTAAGCAAATCATAACCAGACCATTAACCATGAACCCGACACACTGTTTCAGGAGTAATATATGTGTAAATTTAAAAGTTTTGAAGTAACAGGCATAAATGTATGTATTTATAAATCAATAGCTACTGGTGCATTGAAATGAACCAGTCTTTAATAGAAAAGCATTTACCCAGCAGGAGTACACCCAAAATAGACTGCAACTTATATGCAGTTATAACTTTTTACGCTAACACCCACAGGACCCACTGTGGTCTGAAAATGCTCTTTTAGCCCATGCACAGTATTCAGCCGCTTAACGAGCTTTGACCACATGGCACTGTATTGAATTTACACTTTATATTTTTATCGTTAGCCCAGTGATGCTTCCTCATTCGTGTTTTACTCATGGTTTTTGGCATGTAGGTCAGTTAAAGCTTTAATTTTTTTTGAGTCGTGCAGAAATGAAAAATTAATTTCATCCCACTATGGCTATAGTGAGTAATTACTCATCTATCCGATGATGTGGTCGAAAAAAATTGCAAAATTCTACTTGAATAATACCTGAATAAATCCAGGTTTAAAGTGGGTTATTTTTTTAAATGTAGAATAATGCAGGTCAACGAATTGTGCGTCATCTTGTACAGTATATTTCGGCCAATGATATCAAGATCTGTCACCTGTCTACCGTTGTCGGATAATAAACATCTGCTAAACACACTTGCACAATGAGCCACCAAGCTGGACAACACCCAATCAGATTCCAATCCAAACATTCAGTGTCCTGCCCCAAAAATGTAAGACTATTTTTAACACTGACTTTATTTGACTGTAAGTCACAAATTGCAAAAAAAAATGCAGGTGCATTTTTGACTGGTGGCTCAATTTGTATATGTTTTGATCTTCTTGTAATGAATGTCACTTCAGCTCTACTTTCTAAGTAAGGATTATCATATTCAGTATGCAATATGCAATCACTGTATGATATTTTATACATAGATAATTAAAAATTATATACAATCACAAATACCAAAAATGAATTGTTAAGAAACAATTCTAGTATATAAATATAAAGAAATTGAATAATTACAAATACCAAATTACCAATAAAAAACACAGAAATAAAAAGGGGAAAAAATCCTGTATCACACAAATTCGCAAGCAGAGCAACATGCTTATAAATTGTGGTTTATTTGGTGTGACTGATAATTTTTTCATTATTAGGCTACCATACATATTAGAATCCCCCGCTCCTCCTACCTCAGGCTTTCAGTGAAGAGACCTGAGGTCAACCTACCCCTGCTCCTCTCCCCATCTCCTACCACTGATGATGAGATCTTCTCAGCAGGTAGAAGCTGCAGCAGGTTCATGATCCAAACATGACAGTATAAAAAGAAGACATGATGTGCAAATGAGCGATACAATACCAATCGACTTTTATTCTCTTTTTTTGGCGTGCGCACACCATGTCATCCCCTGAATACTGTTTTGCAAGGTAACATTCACCATGACAAGAAATATTGTCACGTTTTAATCTGGCGAGATCTTGCTTCACAAGAGCTAGCCACACCTCTAATAAATTGCCTTCAAATGTTGTCCAAAACTCAAAGATATTCCGTTTACAATGATATAACATAGAAACAAGCTGCATATCCTCACATATGAGAAGCTGGAACAACTGCAATATAAAAAATCTGTAACATAGCTCCATGTGGAGTCGCAATTTAACTCTTTACCTGTCTTGTCTGTCTGGGTGTGAGTAATGTCTGTGGTGTGGGTCTCCGTTCTCTTGCCCTCCTCCTCCTGAGGAAGAGTCCCTGCGAGGCTGGATGGGAGGACTGCCTCGTCGCAGGGAATTGGAGCGAGTCACCGACATTGTATCAAACTCATCCAGGAGCCATGTCAGAGAGCCGTCCACCCCCAGTTTACTGCCACGTACGATAGTCTAAAAAAAGAGGTAAAGTAGACAAAGCCATATATACACACACATATATACATATATATACATATACACAGACATACAGTTAAATTAAATTCAGTGTCTCCCCTACATTCATTGCAGTAACATTTTATATGTGTAATACTAAAGGAAATCGTGCTATAATGACAGTAGAATGTGGAGTGTCTTGTGTATGTATTACGTGCTTCACCTTGCTTTTAGTTTAGTACTAAATGTTTATTTTTATATATAGTTATACTATCCTTCATAAGCACTTTTTTTTACTTTAACTTATGGCACAAATAAAGCTTGTTTTCAATTTTGTTGTTTTCAATGACAGACTAAAAGACTATTCAATTCTATTCATTGTGTTAAGCGGAAATTTTGTCAGCTAACCTGTTTCTATTCACCTCACTCACATTTAAAAGACGTCACGGGCAAGAAACAGCTGGTTAATTCAATTAACCCTCACATACTGTTCAGGGTACAATTTGACCCATTTTTACATTTGAGAGCTGTAAATACAGCCTAAATACTTTTCACTTTTACCCTGACATTTGATGACTTCTCCTAATGTGACCCAGAATAAACAAAAATGGAAATATTTCAACTTCTTAAACTTGTGTGCAGCAGCAGTCTTTTGTGTAAAAACTGAAGAATTAACTCACTGCGTTCACAACTGAATGATAAGGTATTTGCAATTTGTTTTTCAGAAATGATAATCTATGTGGGGATACTGAACAGTACATTCTCATTTCACACACAATAATAGTTTTAGTAGCCAAGCGGTTACCACACATGCTGAATAATCACAGCGTCATTCCCTTCGTCCACTCTGAGCCTGCTTCTGCCTGTTAAAAGGGAGTTTTTTCTCACCAATTTCGCAGAGTGATTGCTCATGTGGGAAGAATGGGTCTCTTTCATTGTAATAAAGAGTAAGGTTCTAGACCTGCTCTTTTGTAAAGTGCCTTTGGCGCTATATAAATAAAGATTCATTGACTGATTAATGTACTGTAACCATTGTGATGATGTAGTTAATAGTCTTCTTTTTTTTACTTTCTTATCCTCTATTTTTTAATTTTTAATATTTTCATCTCTTATCTCCTAGGGACAGGTGTTACAAATAAGCATTAGTTACAATACTTGTATTAGACAGTTGCTCTAGCCTCTCTATATATTTTATCTGCCCTTATAAAATAAACCATGATAACAATAATAGCAATGATGATAATAATAGTAATTTTATTTTGTCTTTACTTTTTCTCTCCCCACTTTCCGCGGCTCTACAGTAGTGATGATGGTGGCGTCAATGAAGGGTTTGGGCCTCTTTGCTGTGTCTTCGATGAGGGACTGCCATTGCCGCGGCAACCCAACAAACTTCTGCTCCTGCTCATCAAAGTCCGTGTGCACACGATGCTCAAAGTTAGACGGGGCTGAGATCTGGATACGAGATTTCTTCTTCTTGGTGAACATGATGGCGGCTGAGGCAGCTGCAGCCTAACATCAGACCTGTGAGGAGGAAGAAGAGGAGGAAAACATTTAAGGTGCTTTGTGTTGTCTGTGTGTAGTTTAGCAATAAAGAAAAAAATACAAAAGCCAGCTGGTTTATTTCACCACATTAAGCATTATGTGACCTAGTGGCATTAAACCAGCTTTGACCTTTAGCTGAAGGTCATCAACAGGCTCAGCAATCACCTCACTGCTGGTCTAACATTACTTATAAAAGGACAAGTGCTCCAATGCTTCCTAATGAGCAACAAAACAAGCCTGGAGGGGAGAATGAGATGTGCACAAATTACAGAGCTGAATCTTCAATGATCCGACTCCTCATCACATTTACGAGGACATGATGCATCATGTAGAGATTCAAGGCCAGGTTCCCAAAACTACTGCAACAATGCATCTTGGCAATGTTGATCCCCTCAGAACAGGTGTTTTCAGCTGGTGGACTGACACCTGAGCATGCTAACATGCTAATCAGTAGATTTGTTACTTTACTTTGTTAGGAGTGCACAGTCACCACCGTGGCCTTTAGGTAAGTCACTAGTGTTGTTTTATGAGGCTCTACTTAAATAGGCATACATGTGAGGTAACACTGTCTCTCACGCTCTCTTTTATCTCTCAACTCTGTGCATTTTGGAGTCGTCATAGTGATTGATAAGCAAACAGCTCAGAAGCCAGGGTCTTAGCTGCTTTAACAAGCATTGCATATCTTTTTGGTTTAAATTAAACAGTTGAACTTTAACTGTCATGTCAAAAAGGATTGCTGTTGGACAACTGGAGTAAAGATTTACTTGAGGGAAAACTAATGGCATTTTAAGATTACAAAAAAGATCAGTAACTGATCATTCATTTTCCTGAAGATTGATAAAGCGAATTTCTTCAAACACCCATCATCCCTAATGAGACGGATCCCCTTAAGAGGGTCAGACTGAGGTCCCATCCATAGTCTCTAAAAAGTCTGTGGAAAAACTGAAGAAGCAAAAATATGTTCACCAGAAAAGTCAAAGTTCAAAATGGTGGACAATGTATAAATTGTCTTTAAATGTCATCCAAAATATATTCAGTTTACAATGATATAAAATAGGGAAAAACTACAATTTAACGGACTAATCTTTTAAAATATATTTGATACTGGGGTAAAAAACTGGAACTGGACTGGGGCAGCAGTGGTTTACACACACAAACTCAATATCTAATAAAAGCATAATCACTCATTTCAAAAAGAAAAAAAATCCAGCATCGTCTCTATATCTGTATTATAGAGATTAGATACCGGATTTTTATAACAGATTTTTTTGTAGCTAATTATTTAACTCTTACACAATTCAGGCATTTGACACTATCCCCTCATAATTATTCTATATACATAAATTTGGGAACAGAAATCATCAATCTTTAAAAAATGTTGTATTTCCAATTTTTGCATACTCTTAGTACCTTAAGGATAAGGCTTTTTTCTCTGTCTCAAATGAAAAAAAGGGTCAAATTAGACCCTGAACAGTATGTAAGGGTTAATATAGTTAGTTGCATAGTAATGTTGTTATTGTTTGTGCCCATACCAGCCTGTCAATCATATACATAGCTATTTAACAATAAGTCTATGTGAGTATTGACCTTCTAAAATAATTTTTAAAAGTCCTTTATTCATTATTTTAATTTTAGTATTTTACTCTCTAATGTAGTTTTTTTTTCTCTTTTCGGCACTTCCTCATCACCAGAATGTCATCAAAGCTCTACCCTGAGTAATCAGTGGATGCTGTGGATGGGTGGAATAAACCTGCAGATTATGTGGAAAAATAAAAGTCTAATTTGGGGATTTCTCGGAGTTCTTCAAAGACCCAAGTCTGAACAAATTCCCTGCACGCTATATAAATAAATAAATTAAAATTAAAAAACATACACACATCCTAACAAAAACAAATATACACACACAAAAAAATAAAAGCTATATACAAAATAAGGAAAAACAATCTAGCTTTATCAGAGGGTATCAAAATAGAGAGTAGACATGCCCGGTACACAAACAAGAGGCTGGCTTTGCAATCAGAACTCTTTTGCTGTTTTATTACACTTAACTCAGCAAAGAACAAGAAACAAGAAACAAAAAAACAGGGTGCAATTTACAAAAAACAGATCTGGGGGAAGGAGGGGGGGTGGGTATTTGGGCGTGAGTCATGACAGTTTAGAGGAGGGCATGAGTCACGCAGCTGCAGTGTTAATAAAGCTTTTCACAGCATGACTGTTTGAAGTGGAGCTGAGACTGAGACCCACCCATGAGTACAGAGAGAATGAGCCGAATCGGGACTAAACACACACACACATTCACACTACTTTGATTTTACAAGCAGGGTTGGGAAGGCTACTTTGGAAATGTAATAGGCTACAAATAAATCTGTGTATCCTAGCCTGCTTAACCATCCGCTTCCACATCGTTTCACTTTGTGGGCAACATCTGACCACTCTTCATTGGGAAACGTTTGCATCGTGGTGAGCGGGATATTTTCAGCTTCGACTAATCATACTGCTTGGTCATGATGTCCGTGTGAAGTAGGCCA
>JANJYP010079169.1:0-22612 GCA_024605115.1 Rastrelliger brachysoma
CACATGAGCGTGCTAATGGACCCTGTGGCAGAAAATGTCAGCACTCATTGTCTGAAGTCTCCTGTTGTTTTGTCACTGGGAAACGGGAGGGAAGGTGTTTGTGGCAAAAAGGGTTTTAGTGTGCCAGAAAGAATTATTCAGTGAAGCAAGAGATACTTCTTCCTGTAATGAATAGGGAGAAAGTCAGAGAGAATCTATTCCAAAAACTGCCACAGTGAAATTTCAGGCATAAATAAAGTGAATAGCCAAACTGGGGCACAGGAGCACAGAATAACATCTTTGTTTTACTTAAGGGAGCCTGGGAGCAGTTGGGGTCACAACAGGTTGCAGCCAGTCAGATAAACACCCACTTAAAGAACAAAATTATTTATTTGATTTATTCAAATGCTTTAGGTCTCCATTGATGCATGCTAAGGATGCGCTCTAACTCATTTAAAAAGAGAGAGATCGTAACAAAGGGTAAAGTGAATCGCCTTTTTAATGCGACCCCTGGTGCAAACTTCACTAAATGTCTGTAGTAAGAAGAGTAATGTGCTACAGTTTAAATACTAACACAACAACCCACAGCAAAGGCTGCTAACTAGTGCCAGAGAATTTATATTTAACATTTGCATCAAAATATCTGATGTCTACAGAGTTGTCTACAGACCAGCCAGTAGTTAAATAATATTTAACTAAATTGTAAAATATAGACGTCAAGACAAACCAGTGATATGGAAATCACTAAATATAGGAAAGCATCAACAATATAACTTTTTGTTTTTTAGCATACAATCTAATAATGTTGCTGTTAGTTATTTGTTATCCTTCTGTCAACCAAAAACACCAAAGATTCACTTGTTCTAGCTTCTCAGGTGTGCTGTAATCTGCTGCTTTTCTCCGTTTTGTGTCATTCTTATTTGAATATCTCTAAATTTGGGGCTGTAGGAAACAACCGGTTTGTTGGAAAGTGGTATACTGTAACAGGTATTTTTCAACAGTTTTTGACATTTCACCGACACAATTATTTAGAAACTGAAAAAATAAACCTTGACTATGCAGCAGCAGGCACATATACAGTATGAAAAATGAGTGCATAGCATGTTTACACATACTCTTGTTAAAAAAAAGTTAAAATATCAAAGTAGTTTCATGATGAGAAGGCTGCTGCTCTTCCCATCTACCCACTGATGTTCGATCATAGCTTTACTTTGTCACATTTATCGTCATATTCCTTGCCAACAAGCACCAGAAAAGCACACATCTTGTGATTCCAGTGTCTTTGTGCAGAAGCCAAAATCTCTTTTTGAAATATACATCTTAAGTGGTTGTTCTAAAAACTGAACTGTAAATAAACCTGCACATTTGTGTTTTGACTGCATCTGCCTTCACACAGTTGGTCAGCAGCCAAGAGGAGTACAAGTACTCTATAAACATGCAAATCCTGTGATTTATGTAATTTATGTCTATAATTAATGCATCCAAAAAGAATTACAAATAAAACAACTAATATAAGCTCAAGGCAAACTCTCAGCCTTGGGTACAATAATGTGCTACTTAATTTCTTCACTGCCAAGTGAACAGGCTGCTAGGATTCAGTTTCAGTTATACAAGTCCTTAGTCATATTATGTCATCTCAACTGTTTAGCAATGAGTCAAATCAGGATGGTGAGCAACACATCTACTACATTTGATCAGAGTCACATTCACAGTTTGTTCTGACAGCAGCTTTGGACATTTCTCAACTTGGTCTGTGACTATAAATGAGGTCTAAAGGTGCTGTGCCAATGAAAATATGCAGAGTTAGAGGTCCTACTTCTTTAGCTGCCAAACATTTCTTACATATAAGATAGAGGAATGACTTTTTCCTGATCTTATCTTTGATTTCTCATCTCATTCTGACCCAGGGGTAGGGATATGTGGTGCACATGCAGCATGACAGCCATGAGTGTTAAGATAACCATCTGCTGGAATCTATAAAGTCAGCTATACATTCCCAGCTGTTTGCACATTCCAGACTATGTCTCAAGGAACAAGCTACCATAATTTGATAAATAAACTAAACACCAAGGGTGTGAGTAAGTCAAGCATGTGCAAGTGTAAAGCCTGTACCAAGTTACTGTTGTGAGAATGCAGAAAGTTAAGTCGGGTCTCAGCTATAAGTCAAGCAAGTCACTCGTCAAGTCACATGAAATTCTGATGTTTTCACATTTTAAATAATTTGAAAGACAGTAGTCATTAAATTTAAGCTTTAATTCAACATGAACAAAAACTGTTGTAGCCTGATTACACCCTAAAAATCTTACTGACAAAGTTGGATGCTGCACCGATTTTTGATCTGTATAATAATGTAATAACATCATAATAAGAACACAACCCTTGTATCCAAATTTCTTTATTTTTGGATAAGCTCCCACTATGTTTGCTCCCTCACATGCTGTTGCTTCATAGTAGGTTGCCAGGTTTACACACATTGCACAAGAAATCACCTATGTTTCAAAAACAAAACACAATTAATTAGTAAATAGAAAAAAAATATATTTTTTTGTTTTTTTTAAAGTCAAGGCTTTTGAGTTGTCTCAAGTCATGAATGCCAAAAAAGTTGAGTCTCTTTGGATGTTAAAATGTGTCAAATCCTTAAATTTGGAAGTATCAAAAGAAATGAGGAGTGCAGAGTGAAATGTTTAAGTTACACAAAGTTTATTAATGTCAGTAATTGGCTGACTTCTCTGCAGTTCATCTTTCTCACTCATTACAAGTCATTACGGTGTCATACTACCACCTGCTGCTCTTTCTGCTGTGCTGAGCTGCGTGTAGGTGTGCTCAGGTTTTTGTCAAACGGACTGAAATTTAAATACACTGAGGGCAGCCTGATGCAAGATCTGTATTCTGAGAGCACACTATTTCTTCAAGGCCAGTATCAAAGAGACAACAGGGACTGAACTACCCTTCACCTTTTTGTTTTATATCACAGTCAAGGAGTTAATTCATTAATCAGGAACAGCCCTCTGTTTTTATTTATTTTTTAACTAGCGCTGCAACAATTAGTCAGTTAATCAATTGGAAGATTAACAGAACCATATCTCAGACTTCTACTTTAGCTTACCCCTACAAGAATGCTATGACCCTCCACATCTTTATGGAGGCACTGCTGATGGTCAGATGGATACCAACTGTAGATGATGACAAAGAATACATGCAAACAAAATAACCAGCCATGAGCAGCTGCTGTCAGACTGTTTGAATCTGTGCTGGAAACACAGAATTTGCTGGAACATACAAGAAAGCACATTCATGGCCGTTTGTAAAAGTTTCTGTGTTGTACTGTGTTTTAGTTGAGCTAATTCTAAAGGCTATACAGTGTGTACATGTCTGATGAGGAGTGTCAGTACATAGCTGCAGCTGTTTTATCATGTTAATGTTACCATTGGCAGCCCTGAATATCTTATAAAACTCTGAAGCACAGCACAGCTGGTTATCAACCCATGTGTTGTCTTTACTGCCACAGATGAGGAATACAACTTTGGTTTATTAGTGCAACATCACCTCTCTGTTGTCTCTTATCAGACTTTCTAGCACTACCAGCAGCTCTGTGAGAGGCACAAACGGAGGCTACAGTTAGCAGTGTGCTGGTATTCACACTTGGTCGCATTTCTTTTCTGTAAAATGAATGTACTGTTAATAAATGCTGCACATTACCTTACTATTAAATACTAGTTTTTAAACAGTTGCCAGCAGGGGGAAAAATATTATAATAGGTTGTCATCTTTGCTCACCCATATCTATTTTTAGGGGACTATGTGGGTGAAATACTCACCCTGTAGAGCCCTGGCTAAACACTAATTGTGCAACAATATTACTTTCAGTAATGCACTTGTCTCCAGTGTGGCTGAGTCACACTGATGGATACCACAGAACTAGTACAGGAAATGACCTTTCTAGACAGTAAATAGCCTGGTCATAGAAGCGATCAGGCCAAAACCAATTAGCCAGTTCATAGATCACACTTATCCAGCTATAGAGGAGGCAACCAAGCCCAGCAGAGGCCATTCAACCAACATAATGAATTAAGAATACTGTATCCATTCAAGGCATATATCCATTAAGAAAATTAATGTATGAATGGTGGAAGGAAGCTTTCTAGCAAGGTTAACGGTGTAGCATATTCTTGATTTGATTTTATGTTGTATCTGCAGCTAAAACTAGTAATTTATTGAGTTTGGTTCTCTTTTAATTCGATGAAAACTTGGTGAGAAGAATTTAGGGGGGTGAAGGTGTCTAGGTTGATGAAGAGGAAAATGTTTACTCAAAAGGATGGCACAATTGCTTAAAAACTACTGCAAAGTGGAAGCAGGATGTTTTGACTGAGTAGCTCAGCAAAATGAATGATGAATGCATGTTGCTGTCAGAAAGCTCAAATCAAATATAACATCAGTGGCCTACTGTAAATACTGCTGCACATGTCTTAAAAATGTAATGTTTGGTTTGTCATGGATATTCACTCTGTCTTCAAAAAAGTAACCAAAGTAAACTTGAGTTATTCACCCATGAGAAATTACAAAAAATGCTCCAAAATATTAGCAGTTTGTTTTCCCCCCAAGGCAAACTTACAAACTTGCCGGGCTGTCTTGGAATATTTTTGGCATTATGCAGAATGTATTATCACTGAAACAGGAGAGTACAGGAGGAGCATCATTTTAACTAGAGTGATTCAGTGATTTCAGCCTCCATCTCAATCAATTTCAATCTTTTCTTAATCAATAGTCCAACAGAGCAGGCAGTTGCCAGGCATACTGTATAGCATGTACCATTTTTAAACACCTATGTCTGATGTTCTTCATGTAAATGTATAAATACTAGACATAGTTACTGCACATTTCCTCGCAATCTACGCCCTCAGAAAATATGAAATGGTTAGTTTGGCTAACTCCTGGCTGGCCATAACTTCATCCATCCCTTCAGTTTTGACAGATGTGGCACTCTTATGCAGAACCCTTCATAAGTATTTGTTTATGAAGGGTTACGCATAAGAGTAAGAGTCAGTTATCAATAACAGTGGGGGGTTTTTTTGAGAGAGAGAGATATGTCATTTCAATATTTGGAGTGATCAAACAATGAATTCAGTATTCATAAGGGATCCTTCATTAATATTTCTAACATAAAACACAACATTGCTAAAATTATATTACCAATTTTGCCTTGAAATTTTAATTCCATCTGTATAGGAACATTTTTTATTCCCTGCTTTTCCCAATTTTGTGCTGCTTTTCACTTCCAATCATGTTTCAAGGAGAACATTTAAAAAAGGAAAAAAGAAAAACAGTGAAAAGTCACTTGACACTGGCAATACTGATGCTGTTTGAAGAGGGTCAAATCTGGTGAGGACAAAATACATAATTAAGAAATTCTCGTTTCTATAAACCGTAAACATGGTTCCCCCTAAGATAGTCAAACAAACAAGTTATTTCTTGTATTAATATGTCCATACTTAAATCTGGAACATTAGTTTACCCCAGGCATGTCGAACAGGTGCAATAGCCTGAAACCAATGGAGGCTGGGATTTAGAGGTTATTACTGAATACTACAAATATATTTAAAGGGATAGAAAAAGTAATCTACTGATGCACTAGTGATTTGTGAAAGAATTATAGACAGATTAGTAAAGACCTTTTATTATACAGGACAGCCCTAGCAAAACGCCAATATGACCCTCTGGTAACCAGCTTGTCCCAGAGCAGCCGGGAAACAGCTTGTGCTATTTCTGGATGATGGACCGCAGCAGAACCCTAATCCTGTCTGTACTACAAGGCCCAGTTCCATACCACTGGTCTGAATACCTTGGACGGGTATAAGTAAGATCACTAATGAAGAATCGCCAGTGTCCGGACGCCACTTAATTCTTGGAATGTTAATGGTAATAGATTTCAGAATATATATCATCTGATGATTCAAAAAACTGCTGACACAAGTACTGACTCATTTGATTAATCTGAGACCAACAACAAACCTAATGCATCTCATTGTTTTTAGTTTTTTTTAATTCAAAGATTTCCATTTGAAATACTGCTGAAATACGTTTCCTCAGGGCTTTGAAGAAGAGGATGCCATCTAAACTTTACCAAGATGTTCAATCTTGGCTGGGTTATTCTGGATGGGCTCCAGAGGAGTTATGACTGTCAATGCAAATTAATGTGAAACTGAATTATGGAACTCGACTGCACCAGCAGCTTTTGTATAATTTTATGACCGTTATAAATTAGGGTATCTTCACTATTGTACTATTGGTTGTTCGATAGGAAGCAGCAAACTTCTGTGGCTCATTCAAAGCTTGCAATAGGGAGGAATGTATAATTGGGTGTTTCACAGTGGATTCAACAGCTATTTGAAACAGTTTTGAAATACAATCAATATTAACTGAAAGAAAGCTATTTTTATACCTATTGTTAGATCAGACTAAACTTAAAAATAAGATGAATACCATACTCAAAAATCTTGCTCCTTCAAGCCACGACTCAGTTCAAGCCAGAGAATCCTTTTCATTCTCCTCCTCACATTAAAATATTAGTATCCACATTGGCATATTATTAACTATTATGAAAATTATGAACTGCCGATCATATCACATGACTGATTATTTCCGTTGGTTTTACTAAGCACTAAAAATAAATGGGAATGAAAAGAATGAATAAATGTTACAATGTTATAACAATATGTCTGGCATCTACTAATGAAGATAATGTGGTGTGATTGCAAGCTCCAGAACAGCTATTACATGGACCTTGAGGTGAGAATACTTAACAGCTGAAAGTTTTTTTTTATTTATCAAGGACTCTCATAAAATGCAAATTATTCAACAATAACAAAATCAAAAAGTACAAAAAATAAACCTCTAAAATTGGAAGATGACATTGCTCAGCTGACTGTAAGATCTGTCTTGAACATAGTCACAGAGCAACAAAGCAGTAAGGTAACAACTGACTACTATATTTTTATTGGTTTATTAATCCCTAGTTCATTCCCGTGAAGAAAGGTACTCTGAGATTTATTAACTCTATGAAGCTCCATGTTTAGAAATTATTCATAAATCAGCACTATGCTAATATTGCTCCTGTTCAGCCGGTGAACTGTATTACTACCATACTATATCAGCATCTACATTTAAGAAAATTTGTGTTGCATGTCATTTTAACAATAAACCCACCTCACACATGCACACACCACACACACACCACTAAATGAATGCTCATTCCAAAATTAATTTACAGTTAGCAGGGTATTTTCTCCATCTTGCCTGATCTTTTACTACTGACCTGTTGGCTAAAGAGCGTCTGGTCAGGAGGCCGACACTGACTGTTCAACTCCTCAAAGGCTTTTGTCAAAATATTGCTCCAGGGGGAGATTTGAGCAGCTAGCTGCCCACAGAAACACTTCCACCATGGGTATCGCTCTCATTTCCCCACTGGTCTGTTTACCTGCAGGCGATACTGTACATCCATCTATTGTGAGTGACGAACCACAGTCAGCCTGACATTTATAAGAGACTGCATATATATCAAATGTATTTATTTCCACAGAGGGATGAGTTTATTCATATAGTGGTGTACAGGGTTGCATCAGGATGGTATTGCAAAGGAGTTGGTGATGAAAAGACTCTACTGTTTGAACCTTTCTTGAAAGATTTCCCTGAGCATCTTCAATAGAAACAAATAAGCGCTGAGTTATGTGACAGGGAAGGGCAGTTTAATAGTGCTGAGATATACTAACGTTGGGTGTGGTCTTTCCATGCATTTTGCGACACCATCATACCATCAAATAGACAATAATGCCAGCTGTATCTTTTAATAGCCATTTGTAAACTACTGCTTTCATAAACTGATGGATGATGTTCAGACAATGGGGATTGCTAATGACTGAACTTTCAGCACTCTCATAATCCTGCTAATATGTGGCTAAAATAAACAATGATGATAAAGTCAGACAATTAGGAAGAGGGATAAACCCTTGCTAAGAATACTCATGTCTGCTCTAGGATCATGATATGATCTACCATTACACGTCTGGGAAAGTGCCAATATCTCAATATCTTTGACCACCACAGAGATGACACCCTGGCCAAGCTCTGAATAAGAAAACAAGGAGTAAGTTGAATAAACAAGATGAATCTCTTCCATCAACAGAAGGACTGCGGGCTCTCCTGCCATTCCACCATTAATTATCTGGTCTTCTGGGAAGATTAGGGAAGAGAAACTAAGCCAACAGCTAGACTGCACTGAGTGGGCCTCCCCTGTTTAATTACCAAAACAGCACAAACAAAAGAAGCCCCATAGATCATGCAACAGAAGTAGCTCTGGAGGGTATGATCTGGCAGTGCCTAGCTCTACTCCTCTATTCTTTCTTTTTCTCTACTGTCTCTCCTCATGACACCCACCCATGCATCCATCACTCATCAGAGCAGAAAGACTGGAGACTGTAGTCACGCTGTTTTTGATGTCTAACTGAGCGAGGAAACAGAAGAGGGTACAGAAAGAACAAGATGGTAATGTCATTAATAGATTAAAAAAACATGTTAGGCATTACCTGAGTTTACTCAAGGATATTTACCTATCACATGCTGTTCCCAACTTCTCAACAGCTGTGTGGTTCTTACTACAAGTTCCTCCTCCTCAAACAGCAATAACAAGAGAGCTAGAGTCTACACAGTAGAAATTCACAATTTCTTTTTACAATCAATATTGAAGGATTATCTGATGAGACACTACCCAAATTTTAGTGCCGTGTACTATAAACTGTAATAGCCATTTACTAACATTTCATACATAAAGCTATTAATTGAATAATTGTGAACTTTACTTCCAGATAAATCATTAATTGTGACTGTATATAAAATAAAGACAATTATTACTTCTAATCTTTCATCCCTGAAAATGCATGAAAATGTGCCATGTGTGGAGTTCAGTAATCCCAACAGCGCACGTGTTTACTAACAGAGTAAACACATAGATAAAACGCCTAAGCTTGCAAAAACACACACAAAGTCGCAGTTGTTGATGCTGACAGTTTCATTCCAGGAGTGCGATCTGAAAATGGGATTGTGTGTGAACTGTGAAGTAGAGAGGAGTGCTCCATCTAAAATTTTCAGCACTTGNCACACACACACACACACACACACACACACACACACTCCTCTCCCCTCCCCTCCACTCCACTCTGTTTCTGTACATGACAGTGACTGGCATGATACTTACCAACAGGACAACAATTGCAACTCAATATTTTTCCCTTTAGTCAAACTTTTGCAAAACACATGACGTCAATGTTATGAGTTTTAGGACCCAGATAGAGCAGTGGTTCTTAACCTTGTTGGAGGTACTGAACCCCACCAGTTTCATAGCGCATTCACTGAATCCTTCTTTACTGACAAATAGAATTTAAAAAAAGAGGAATTTAGAATAATTTAACTTTGGCCACTTCTCCCAACACCACATTCGCCATCTTCAACACAGCTGGTTTCATGAGTGTTTCACCAATGGTGTGTGGTTTGCCCTGCTTTGTGATCAGGTGAGCAAATGTTGTGACATACGAATTCTTGAACAGTCTGCCCAAGATTAGAGTAAAATGAGAGACCTGAATATCAAAGACCCAAATTATTGACTTGCTCCAATGCTCACCATTTATTCGCTCCACTGACTCAGAATCAAACATATAGTTTGAGGCTGCTCTGAATTAAGTGTGTTGTAGTATCGAATCAAAGTGAAGCAATTTGACCACTTCCCTTTCAAAATCTTTTCCTATTTAGGCTTGTTTTCATGGTTAAGCTTTTAACTCTGAGCAAAATATTAATAAATGAATATAAGCAGATTTTTCTGTGATATTCTCTTTCAAGTTGACTGCATTTCATTCTAATGTTCCCAAGATCAGTAAGGTGATTTATTAAAAGGAAGAGTGTTAAAAATAAATACAGGAAGATAGCCCTTTACTTTTTACAGATGTAAATCACAACAAAACAGAGCTGATCATAAGCATATCCAATAAATAAAATTAGAAAATCTAAATTCGATAACTTGATTTGATTTAGATTTAGAATTTTTAGAATATTGTGGATAGGGTATAACAGTTACTATGTATCTCTTGTTGAGAATGCTCTCATCTGCCAATGATACTTAATTCTGACTAGTGTTGTTATGGTAGCAGAATTATGAGTTAAATACAATGCATATAAGATATTCATACTATTATTGAAAGGATACCATGGAACAACATGAAACATAAGGGAATAAAAACTAAAAAAGTTTGGCCTCACATATTTGAGGCCATTTCTGTCTATCTCAGTCACTAACCTGAGATAGACCTTTAAATTCCTTTCACATGTCAGCATATCTGTCAGTGAGATGCTTTGCTAAGTTGGATGTGTGGGATCCCTCGGTTTGCACAGGTTTAAAACATCTTTTACACCAAGATGTTGTGGTGACCGTGGGATAGCCTTGAGTGTCTGCTATGTAAGTAAAATAATGGCATAGTTCACCCCATGATTTTGCTTTTTTAACAAGGCATGGATGGTCAGCATGAGCACTAATACTTGAATTCATGCATTCCATTCCGTCAACATGAACATGTTGTGCATATGACCCTGCAGAAAGCAGAGCAATGTGCACACTCTACTATGTGGTCGCATGTCAACACGACTCATAGGACTCAAGAAATATGGCTCTTATTAAAGTAGTGTCATTCTTAAAGTACTGATAATAAAATGAGGTACAGTACCACTTTTAACGACAGCTTTAACCTTTCTAATATCAGTATACCATATACCATGCAATACTAATTGTGACTGATTCAAGTTAAGCTAATGATCCCAGCACACCTTTGCCTTTAGAAATCAGGAGCACTAAAATGCTCCAGTAGGCTTCAGAAGGGGAATTTATCATTGTGCTGAGGGCCAATTTACCCTGCCTGGGTAGTTCAGGCATAGACCCAAACACATGCTGCTGATTTATTGTCATGACATATTGGACATTTCAAGCCACAATATATCAATGTGCTACAAGAGAAACACACTTATATATTGCACAAACCTAGTAAATAATCTTAGAAGAGCAAATTAAAAGAATACAATGAAGTGTAATAAAGGATTCATTTCATTTTCAAGTATTTATAGCTCAAACATTGGACTATAAATTGTCTTGCCCTGGAGTTGTTACTAGTAAAGACTGATCTGATGCAAATCAAGCCAAGGAAATGTGTGTGAAACAGATACTATTTCACCACAGCCCGGGGTACTCCTCCAATTCTGATGCCTTAGAGAACAGTTAACCTAATACCTAATATCCAGGAGGTTCCATTAAACCCTCAAAATTCAGCGGGACCCCTGGTTTGCCTGTTGGTAATGCTGATCTGAGCTGCACTGAGCCTCAGCTTGTTGCCCTTGGAGCCTGGTCCAATTTTCTTTTCGCACAGCTTCGGTCCAGAGACCACACTAACAAGCTAAAGCTCAACACTCGTCAGAAAGGGAAACATTTGGACACTCACTAGAGGCCTTAAAATGCAGGTTGTTGGTGCAGCCCTCAACTTGGACACAATAATTAATCTTCATATCGATCTACCTTACTGAGTTCTGCTGGGGCAGGCACGGAAAGCATGACTGAGAACCCGCAGTATGTTTCAGCTCTTGGAGAGGAAGATGGGAAGAGGATTCTCCTCAGACTCTCCTCTCACCCTCTCACCCTCCCACCCTCCCACCCACACACACACAAAATCATCGACCAGTCTGTGACTCAGGAGAAACTGTATGTCTACAAGGGAGAAAACAATGAGGCAGAAAGAAATAGATATGTATAAAATAAGTAGAAGTTCCAAACAAAGCACAACAAGGGCACAAAAGAAACTAAGAGAAAAGGGCTTTGAGTAAGCAAGTTTAGGTCAAGAAAATCAAAATAAACAAATCCAACCGAGGGAAAAGGGGGTAAAAAAAACATTCCTTGCATTTCAGGCCTTTTCTTTTAACAGCTATGATATCTGACAAGACCTTGTTTGGAGCATATGGTTTTCAGGACCCACTCTTTAACCGTAAATTTTCTCCCTCATCAGTTTCTGGGGCACAAGAGGACTTCAGATGCTCCTCTGACTCTCCCTTGGACCAGTTTCTCGTTACCGCCAAGCCTTCTCTGACAAACTGTCCACCAGTCTGTGAAATATGACCCAATGCCACAATAAACCCAGAGCCAGGACTGATTTGTGATTCCAATTACTTTCCTGCCTGTAATGGCTGTGTTCAGTGTCATGATGTTAAGTCAGCTGTTGTCAGCATATGTCCTAAAGGCCACAGCCCCAATGGTGAATGACATTCACCATCCTGGACATATCATCTAAATAACCATCTTGATGTATAGCAATAAGGGAAAGTGGAAATGCTGTAGGAAGCCAAAAAGTAAAGTTTAGTTTGCTGGCATGAATACAGAGGTAGAGGTCAAAGAATATTTAAAGAAGTATGGACCTACACTGACTGGGAGGATTTGCTGGCACAGGATGTAGAAACATAATGCAAGGCAATGAGCTAAGGGAATGGATTTCCAGCCACTGTTCTTGGCCACGTTTACATTGATCAATTGTTTTTGATGGTTTCTCTTGCTCAGAACAAATCGATATATCATTATCAGATTATTTAAACTCTATCTCTGAGTCTCACAAATCACGCATTTGTTAGGTAATACTCCTGTAGCATTGTAAGAGGATACAGAGATAAGGCGATGGCACGCAACAAAGATCCCCATCTGGACTTGAGCTGGAGACATGGTCATTACAACCCCTAGACCATTGGGATGCTCCATAAATGCTGTTTTATTTTATAACTACAATAAAAATGCAATTAAGATCTTTCTGCCTTTTGCTCCAAACATATGTGGTTTGCATGACTACATTTAATTTCTTGGGAGTGGAGCTGGTAGCATTACAATGTAAAATGCTTTTCCGGAACAATAAAATGCTTGGATTTCACAAGGAGTGTGGCGCTATAGTGTACAGCAATTAAGGTGGTATATTGACAAAAGCAGACAGAACAAAATGTGCCAAGAAGTAGCAGGAAGCGTGGTTCTATATCACATCAAAATAACTCAAATAAAATCATGCTTATTTAACATTTGCTTAACTAAGTAAAACTATTTTCATGTGCTATGTTTAAAAGGTACACTACCGTTTTCCCACTTTTCATATGAAGCATACAAAAGGGAAAACAGCCAAACAGGTGCAGTAGCATTTAACTTGGCTCCAGCTGTAGTTTCTCCTCAATATTTTCTCAGAGTGCCTGTTTCACATTAGCCTTCGAAAGTTCACTGACACTTGCCTGGAGGGTTAACTGTAATTTAAGCTCTGGCCACAACTACTAGTGTTGCTTTCCTGAACAAGGGTTAATGAGTAGCAAGAATGCGGGGTGTTTTTAAAGAAAACAAAACTGACGGTGTACTGCTCAGATGGAATAGACTTGCAACTGAGAAAATTCTTCTTTTTTTTTTTTTTTTGGGCCATTCGTCAGGAAAATAATGAATTGTCAGCTGGCTGATGCCCAGTACTCAAACACTAAACTGTAAAATAGATGGACATTTAACAGTCAGATAAATTTTGCAGTAACCTGGTGCTTAACTGGAGTGAATGAAGTGATTCAACAATATCATTAGGGGCTATCCACCAAAAGCAGTGCAGATATGTAGTATTATGTAAGAACTGAAGTTATAGATGTAAAGAATGTATTATTAAAGATGCATGCTATTTCAAGAACTAATGGACTTTATACATTTTTTTATGTATTTGTTCTTCACAGTAAGAGACCAGGACAGGGAAGTATTTAGTCATCTATGCGGATGTCCTTAATTCAACCTGCCATGACCACGACACAGGGAGAGCGCTTAAGTTCACCAAATGCTGACCTCAACTGGAATTCCAATGGTCCAAAATAGACAGCTATATTTTAAAAGAACCCAGCTGAAAACTACACCCTCATCCCCTGTTCAAAATGTTACACTGGTGTTGTATCATCCTCCTATAACTGCTGACCTCCAATTCCTCAGAAAGAAGCAGGAAAAAAGCTACAGAACTAATATTGGGTAGTAAGAGGTGCTGAGTGCAGAAAAAGCCTTGCATTTATCCAGCAGCGGCTCTGACTTTAGCCAAGCTCAGTGCAGTAAACATTCAAGTACAGGGCTTCCTTTGAGCTCATACACCAAACCTTTCAGAGTAGCTCCAATGATATTTGAGATAGGACTTTTTTTTTTTTCACTATGAAAGGTTCTGCACAGTGGGGATCTGTGAGTGAGTTTATTAACGTAAAGTGGGGAGAGAAAAAACAACAAAACAGCCATAACAAAATTCACCAAAACATGTGTCATGTAAAATGGAAAATTCCTGGGTTGCCCATTTTTTTCCACAGAAGGCTAAATTATCATGTTAGTATGGTTGAGAATATGATGTTATTAGTCTTGCAGCCATATTCTACCCATGAAAGTCCTTTCATTCTTTCACTGAGAGGCAAAATGCCCCCTTAAGACAGACAGCATACCCAGAACCTCTGCTACTCTATTAATAATGTATTCTTTGTTACACTGTCCATCCACTCTGCTACCATTTTGTTTTCATGCCTCTTTTTCCCTCTTTAAGCCATTCCTTTTTCCTAAAGTAAGATCCTTATAAATCTGGGCTCTCAGTCTCTATTACAGTAGAGTGATGGCTGCTTTCCAGACAAGCAATCTCTGGACACCCCTACTCTCTGGTCGAAACCACTGAACCACAGTTTCTGCTTCCTCCATTCTCTCTAAGGGAGAAATGTTCAACATATCAGTGCTTGGAGGAACAGATTTAAGCAAAGAGCGTCAATTCTTCCGCAGCCAGTAATATTATTAAGAAAGCAGAAAAAGTAATCAAAGTCAAGTCATTTCCTGAAATAAAATTAATAAATAAAGTACCTCACAAATAAATGTATGGTATATGCAATACCCAATACCTACAGTTGACGAGGAATTCAACAAAATCCACAGACCTTCATCTCCTGCGCATAAAAGTTAGATTTGGTGGGACAATTTATCATCAAGTGCTGAGGCTGAAAATGTATTGTAATACAATCTCTGAAACAGCAGTGGATGCAGGTAACTTCTGAGGAGTACAGCAGTGGTGTCCTACATCCCTCTGGTAATTCATCATGCTATGTGTTGTGCTACTTTCAATTGCTTCTCTTGGCACTGCTGGAATAAGAGAAAAATGTTACAGTAAAATTAAAAATGCTGGTTCATTCTGTCTCAGGAGAAGGATGCATTAACAGGTAGAACCGTTTTTCTGTGACTGTTTCACCCAGGGATTTATCCTTTCTTCTTTACTGCACTGAGGGATAGGTGGACTGTATAAACAGATACAAGTGCATATCTGCACATCATAATGTCAGCTGTGCATGTGTTTTGAATTCTCTTATTATCAAAACACTGACATAAGCACGAATCCCACAGGTTAGCTGGGACATTGCTGTCTTATTTTTGAATCATAATGTCAGTCAAACCTGGCTGTCTTGCTGACAGTTTGTCCAGACCATAGGAGAGCTGTAGTAACCATGACTGGACTTCATGTTTGTTATAAAATATATTTTGTCACTGACACAAGAGCTATATTCAGCAAGCCAGCAGAAAGCAGCACAATGTGCAAGACCAAAAAGCTTTAGGTTTTGAGATTAGTTTGACTTTTTGCATCAATGTTAATTGATCATGTCAAATCAGACAACCTCACACAATAGATATACAAGTAATTTTGGCCCCATGAAGCCAGGAATATACATCATTAAAATATTTTATACTTAGTTAATTACTTTGCTGCTCAACAAAAATAATATAGTTCATAAGGTTCAAACTGAATTCTGGCTCAATAAAAATACCCTCAAGCCGTTTCTTATAAGCAGCACAAACTAATCAAAGAAAATGCCCATGGAAAAAAAAGCTTACAATAATCAAAAAAAGCTACATTCAAGCAGTAAAGTAAATCATTCATGAGCTTAGAGTTGAGTACCAAACACAGTACTTTTAAGGGTAGATCAGTCTGTGCCAAACTTAGTAGCCAACCTTGAGAGCAGGTTGTGTTGTGAATTCAAATAAATGCTGGTAATATTACTAATAATGATAGTAACCACTTAAGTAAAAGAACCTCTTCTCCCAAATAAACCAGCTTTGCTAAATCTTCAGAACCTGATTCAGCACAAGTGAAGTGGATGTTGTTAAAGTGGGTGTGTCTGATGGATAGAGAAACAACAATGCTTATTTTTAGTTGACAGGAGCTCTATATTCAGCATGGCAAGTCATCAGTGTCAAATGTAGAATACAAGCATCCGATATTTGTTTTAGTCTACTCCAGCACCCATGGGTCTGCAGATTACAGATGGTGTTGAGACAAATGTAGAAGTCTGAAGTCTTCACTGTATGTTCCCCAGTGAATAACAAATTCCCGCATCTTCAAACTGCTCTCTCTTCTGCTCAAAGGGACTGTCAGCAGGATTTAACACAGCAGCCGCAATCCCAAATCAAGCACTGCTCATATACAGCAAATGCAGAATAAGGTTGATGGCTCACTTCATCCTTCATGTAGCCCCTGAACGTACAGTTGCAGAGTCCTTAGCTCCAATTTAAAGCTTCCCTGCGTGGTTGCTTATCATGAAAGTGATTAGAAATTAGGAGCTCTGTCAGTGAAATGGTTAGAGCCCCCCCGAGTTGGTTGCCTTCAAGTTGCCAAGCTCTCTTAGCAACTCAACACCCGATGGCAGGTTGAACTGCTGCTGCTGCCAACGCTGCTGATCCTCACAGGGACTTTTCTTCAACCTGAACAGATTTTAGAGCCACTTTGACACTGCTGTTGTAATTCAAAAGCTTAACAATTAGACCAAGTTAAATAGGATTTCTGAGGGGCACATATAACTGAGCATTAGACACAGGAATAAACAGCAATCATTACCCACCGTTAACATACTACGGAGATTTAAGATGTGTGGTGAAGTAATGAAACAAGTTATTATACCAACAGTCTTAAACATCATCCCAACAGATGGTACGCTCAAGTGACAGCACCACATGAAAGGGAAATGACTTGACAAAAGCAGCCAAGCATCTTGTAAAAGAAGCATCTACATAGTTTTCCCATCAGGAGCTTTATAAAGCTTTGTAATGAATTTTTGGCTGTAGTGATCGAGTGTTGACGCCAAAACAGCAAAATATTGTGTGTGGTCCACAAATATGCATTACTGATTTCTTTACATGGAGTTTTACATATCATACCAATTTCAACAGCATCTGTTGGGAACATGAGGGCGGTGGTGAATGAAAAAATTACAAAGCTCATTTTTCATTAGCTAAAAAAACAACTTTGAAGTAAAACCTGTCAAAACACATCAACATGATAGGTTGACAATAATGCCACCTACTCTCTTATAGCACATCCCAATTAATACAATTGAGCACAGTACAACCCAAGATATGCTACAAGGAAACTTTCCAAATAGATGGAACAACAACTGTATGTGATTGATTTAGTTATATTCTGTACATGGCAGTTATTTCATCACAACTTAATTTATGTCTGTAGGCATGTTTGCCAACATTTACTGTAATCAGTAATAATAAACATAAAATGTTGAAGCAAAAACATCAGTTTATTGCAACTTAATAAGCCTAACAATATGACTACATTTTGAGAGAGAAGAATTTAAAAGAATTCAGGGCTCAGCCAAGGAGTTGTACTAAGGTATCCAAGGACAACCTTTTGTGAGAAACTGCTGCCATTTCAGCAAAAAAAAAAAAAAAAAAAAAAATTCCATTCAATTGCTTCACTTGGGCATGAGCATACAATGGTTTAAATGTAGCAAAATGCTCCAATAATAGCAATGCAGGTCACTATCTTAGGGGGACTCAACTAGTTACAGAAGTCAAATGGTTTCCAAACAACAAGCAGCTATTTTAAAATTACGGAAAACATGTACCGGACACCACACAGTGAATCACAGACTCCACAGACCATCTATTCATACTTTTGACATACTCAGCTTGTGGCAGCTTTTCAAATGTGAGGATTTAATGCTTTTCTGTCATACATGATAGTAAATTTATGCGGTCTGGACAGTTGGTTGAACAAAATGAGACATTTGGATACATCACTGTGGACCTTGGCTAAATATTGTATACTTATTTTTCACTTTCCAAACATTTAACAAAAAAAATAATTGAGAAAACCAAGCCATTCATTGTGCTGCCTCTGCTAATTCCAGTGGTATGTCTCACAGATAAAGCTGAACTTAATCAAACTCTTGAGGATTATGATTTCATTTAACACTAGTTAATCTATGACTCATTTTTCCACTTTTGTTTATAGCTTTTTTTTTTCTTTTGTCACTTTTTTCCTCAACAGCTACTGCCATGAGAATTCCACTCAGTAACCACAAATTGTCACACACAAACCAATTAAAATTTGAGAGTTTCCAAAGCTGCCGAATCTCCTCATATTGTTTAGTAGTTCTCTCTGTATCCAGCCTTAATTTGCTATGCAGCACTATCATCCTATGCCAAAGAGGGCTGAAATATTTAAGCTCCCTCTCAAGCACTCTATGTACAACCGTTAAATCTCCTCTCACTGACAGATCTAAGCAAAGTGCCCCCCCTCCCTCACACCATTAAAGGCAATCTAAAGATGCTCTACCGATTGATCAGAGAGGACTAGCTCAGTGCGGAGGTAAATGGCTGTCACAAGGCCTGATGGACCTTTTCTCTCCCAGTGGTCCAGATGGAGGCACTCGACCTCTATTCACTCACTTTGATTCAAAGCATGTTTGTGCCTCTGGATGGGAAGGAAATAGAGGAAAAGAGAAGTGATCTGATCTGCCTGTGCAAGATAAACGACAGTGTGACAGAGAAACAAAAAACATCCAATCTGAGGAGAGTAAGAAACATTTTTCACCCCCTGGACAAAGGCACCAACTTCTTTTTCGTCAGGTCATGATGTCATTTTTGATCTTAACTTCTCAAGACCAGACAACATGGTATATTTTGAATGCTTAACTGACTGATTTTTTAAATCTCTGTAATTACCAGCTTAAAGCTCAACAATATGCTTCTTTATACACTTGAGCAAACATTACTTTAGCAAGATAACTGAAAAGCATATTGCTAAAAGTCAAAGAGTGTGCAAAGAAAATATTTGTATTCTATCATTAAGAGGGGAAACTAGCAGGCTGCATTTCATTTTTTTTAAATCAGTATACTCAGCTGCATTGACAAATGGCAAATTAATGGCATGAGACTAATCTTTAACAAGCCATTGCTTTTATGAGCTTTAGGAAAGTAGCAATTAAAAACACTTAAGACAACAAAAAATCTGTTAGACATCTGAGTTAAATCTACCATGACTATAAACAGAGAACGCTAAAAACGTTCTAGGATAAAGCAGAGTAAGCAGGTTTATGTACGAGTTCAAACAGCATCCTCACTTTATTAGATCCTGTGAGCACACAGAAGATGTCTCATTTAAAAAGATGCAATTTATGCATTGTAGGAATGAATGGCACGGAAATCTTAACAGTTGGAAGATGCAGTAAAGAAACCAAACAACTTCTGTCTCCCTAAGCCCCTGCATGAAAGGCCTATCGACTACAATGTGACTCGCCAAGCACGATTACGCTGCCCAGATATAATAGAAACCGGATTGAATAGCATGTGAAATATGTGCATTTCAATAGCGGTGATCCGGCGTCAGCGTGGATTAAATCCATCCCGAAAACTTCATCCATAAACAGCTGCAGTAGGCGTATGTCAGTCAAGATAATAGCAACCGCTCGTCACTATTGTACTGATAAGCAAGTGTAAAAATGTGTACAGGAAATTATTGTTGCTCATTTATCACCCTCAAACGCTTAGACACACACACTGGAAAAACCTAAGATAGCACAGTGGATAGACGGAGCACCGCTTTGCTTCTATTGCGGTCTCAACAGCTGGTATACGCCCGGTAATTACGGACTAAAACACAGCAAGAAAATCTCTTGGTTCGCAGTTACAACTTATAAAACACAATGTGGAAATGATGGATTAAATGTGGCAAAACGCCACATAACTCGTGCGATAACTGTCGTTCAGTGATACATTGTAGCCTGCAGCAGCACAAGTACAGATAGTCAGTGTGTGTGTATGTGGACAACAACAAAAAAAACATAACATCTCCTCTGTCAACATATGCTGTGACACTGAGATAAAACTTACAACGCGTACCTGTATACTGCAAGAGAAACATTGTCCACAGAAGGCGAGGTGCGATTCCCGTCGGTCCTTCTGCTGTATAGGACGAAGTGTACGAAGTAAAATCCTTGAATGGAGACCGGGGGGAGCTTTTTTTTGCCTCAGTCAGTCCGCTCCGCTCGGCAGACTGGACTGCAATGAGAGCAGCCAGTCGAAGCGGGACCTTTTACAGACGCCAGGCAAGCCCGCCCTCACGACGTGCCCGGTCCGCGACTCAACCGGAATACCAGTCCGCGTCTGAAGCGAAAGGGTTTTGACTGAGAGGGTGTCTCTCGGTGAATGCTGACAGCGAATGAGAAAAAAAAATCCTACTCGTATTTTTTTGCAGTCGGCTGTAAATGCGAGCCCATGCACTGGTGAGCTGTCAAGAGAGAGGATGCAGTTTTCATGAAGAGAGGTGCAGCCAAGGCGCACCTACGGCAAAAAAAAACCAACTTAACCGCTGTTCTCAAGTCAAAACTATAATTGGTTAAATGTTGCGTTTCCGTTATTTCTGTGATATCTCCTAAATCTGCAGAAATGTTCAAAAAACAAGCTGATCCCCCAGAACTTTTGACGGCTGCTGTGCTTTTCTGAAGGTGTCATTCTGCAGCTTGCCAGTTGGAGGAGGAGAAGAAGCATAGAGACCAAGAGCTCAGTACTTAGCATGCAGGCTGCAATAAAAGACATTCCTGCCATTCACCAGGGATACATTATAAAATAAATATCATGAATGAGTACTTGTCCAGTACTTGTTGTATGTGATTAAAGCATTTACAAAAATGTATGTGTGATCCAATCTTTTGGATGCAGCTATAGTCTTTACAAGAGCTGCTCTGAGCTCACATCAATAAGTGTAGTAAGACCTTGTGACGTCCAGTGACCAGTATTTGTTTGCCTACTTCACATAAAACACTACCTGCATTGAGCCAAGTTACACACTGGGTAGCTCAAAGTGTTTCTCATATAGTGACAGATGTGTCTGATAAATATACACCAAAAAAGCAGTATTTCTGCACTCCTGTGGTTGCGCTGTCAACAATAAATGTTAAAAATGACTGCTGAGAGCGAAAACACTGTGTTGGTTTGATCAAAACACAGCCGAAAGATTAATTACACAAGGAATACAGCAGAGCAAACACCATTATGCCTCTATAATTAGACACAAACTGTGTACAAAGACATGAAAAATTGTGCGTAAGAATGCTATGAGAAGAATCAATGCAGTGGTCAGCTGAGTGGTTGATCCCAGATCTCATAAACTGCTTCTGCCTGGCTAGAGCAGGAGACACCTGTTCAGTGTTAGTATTAGTTTAACGTCTAATGGTAACAGCATGTCAAAAAGGTTTAATTTAATTCAAGTTGACAAAAGCGGTGCACTTGTTATATGAACAATTTCTGTCAGGATATGAAACCCTTTTTCTTGAGGATTTTTTCACGCACACACTCAAACGGACAGCCCCACACATTCATACATGCATGCATACAGACTGAAATTGAGGTTGCGTGGTTCAGGTCGAAAGGACCTAGAGACATTTAGAAAATATTTGCTGGGTCAAATTATTTTCTCCTCTGCCCCACCAATAAGTCTGTTTCCACTGCCATCACAAAATAATTTCAAAGGTAAATAAAAGCATTTACCAAAGGCCAGAGTGCCATTCCTGTTTTCCAAAACTCAAAATTGCTCAATTTCCAGTCCACAGTGATGTCAGAAGAAAGCTATTCTACAAACAAGGTGCTGGACTGATACAAAGTATAGTTATGACAGTAACTTACAATTCTGTGTTTTTCCATATACTGTCAGCAAATGTCAGTGGTGACTCTATAAACAACTTTGACTCATTTGGAGAAATAAAACAGGTTTTTGTCTTAGACAAGCAGCGCTGTTTGCTCAGTATACACGGTTACCACCTGGAGAAAATCGACTGCATATTTACCATCGGCCATTCCTGAAGGATAATCAGGATTTATTGAAATATAATAAGATTTATCTCAATTATGGAAAGAAGACTTAAAAGATCCTATCACCAAACAGCTTTGCTCTGCTGGTACAATTTAGCAAGAACCTGGATAGACTGACTGTCTGTCCCAAGGACTAATCAAGGTGAAATTAAATTGTTTCAGGAAACTAACCCAAAAAGTCCAAAATCTATTATTCAGGCAAAGTTACAGTGAAAATATTTAGCAGATTTCACAAACATGTCATAATAATATGATGACCTGTCTTTCGATAACATTATGACAGTCTAGCCTTTGAAAAATACTGAATGGACATGGCTACATTCACTGTTTCACATGCTCTCTGAAATAGATTAGATCAGGGGTCACCAACCTTTTGTAGACTGAGGGCTACTTCAGG
>JANJYP010079187.1:0-13092 GCA_024605115.1 Rastrelliger brachysoma
TTTTTTTTTTTCATTGGAGAAAAATATTTTTGAGTTTGGTCGTTGCATTAGTAGAGTAGATTAGAGCATCAACAGAAATAGATATCCTCAAGGGTTGGATATAAGGAAAGTATACCAAGAGAAGTGAAGCACGAAAAACAGTGAATGATTTAATGATTCCATCTTTTGTAGCAGTCGCAGCTGCCCACTCAAGTCTACAAACGCATAATCATCTGACTGTGAAATCACTCGTATGACCACACAAGAAGAAAACAATTCAATTTTACACCTGAATAAAAACTGAACATATAATGTGGATTTTTGTGATGTGAGAATGTGGGGTTTTACGGCGGTGTGGCAAACGAGTAGACTGACTGCATGTGTCTCGGCAGACAGACAGTGTTCTGACCTTGACCTTTTGACCTCAGAGTCAAGAGATGCTACCCTCGGGGCATACACAAATAATCATATAGGGTTTTTGTTGGGATTTTTTGACTCTGCATCTGTTTTGTTGTCTTTCACTAATAAGACACTGGCACACTGACCTGGAACACTGTGTGTGTGTGTGTGTGTGTGTGTGTGTGTGTGTGTGTGTGTGTGTGTGTGTGTGTGTGTGTGTGTGTGTGTGTGTGTGTGTATAGGGGTGGAAAGGGTCAAAAACACGCATCTGCATGCACTCGGTTGTATGGCTCCTAACACACAAGCCTGTATGTGTATGTACATCTTTTGCCTACACATACACAGGAATTTGAATTGAAATGATGCATTGCCTTTCCATTGGAGGTGTAGTATTTGCATTTTCTCACTGAAATTAACATTTATTTTTACTATACATTGGCATTAATCCTGATAATAATCCTTTATCTAACAGCACGCTACTTCAATCTATAAAAAAAAAAAACCCAAGTTAGCCGACATAGCTTGAGGGCGATGTTAATAATTGTCCTCTAATCAGACCAATATGATGGAATTTTCATGTTTGACAGCAACGTAATGATTGCCAGTCTGCTACTGTAACAGCCAGCTAGCGCGACCTGATGTTCATATCAGCCAAAAATTTGCATCCTATAACAGAGAGAAGCGCCTGAATGGATTAAACAAAAAAGGGTCGCAATGTGCATGCATGTGCACGTGTGGTCGGAGAATGTGCACATGCGGACGTATGTTCATGCGAGAGCATGTGTTGAAGTAATGACATGCGGATGCTCATGCATACACACGCGTGGGATTTTATAGTAAATAATCACGAGGGTATGTGTATGTGCGTCTTGTCCTCCATGACCCTTTCCACCCCCCATGGTGTGTGTGTGTGTGTATTGTAGCCTCCTGGCTGAGGCTCACTATTTGGCAGCAGGTGGAGATGAGGTCATAGGGTATTCTATCCACCTCTATGCTGTTGTTTTTTGGACTCTTTCCTTCTGTGACTTATGGATGTGGGTGCATCTGGAGCCTAGGAAACACCCACCAATCCACCTACACACACACACAATGTGGACAACAACTGTGGGTACTGAGCCAAGAGTGTGTGTGTGTATGTGTTTGTGTGTGTGACCCTCTTTCTTCTGCAGTGAGGAGAATATGAATGCAAATCAACTCCGCACTAATCAGACCGAGCTAAATAAAATGTTTTTCAGCAGCTTTTTACTAAAGACAAGAGGAGATGAGAGCGTAATCTGTAAATATAATTGAAAATGTCTTTTCCCATGCTTTGAAGCTGCACTTGCATCTGCGCTTTTTTTTAATTTAGTAAGTAGCTGGGCTGAAAAATTGGGATCATATACTTGTTAGTCAAAGAGCTGTGACGACGGAGTAGTGTATTCACTGGCTGTTAGTGCACGTGAGACTATAGGGCAACAGAGATGGGCAGTTCATGAAACTGGTTCAACAATATGTTCTATAGCTTGAGTTGTACTGGGTGTGGTCTTCCCAACATGGGTAGGTGTAATGAATACTTCTCCAACAGAATACCACTTTAACTGAAGCATTCCCTGCTAATTTCATGACCTTTAAATTATGGACATCATACCAGGGTGTACAGACAGAGCAGACAAAAGAAACTGTGAGATAAAAAAGGAAACAAAGACTCAGGCTGTATTTACTGCTAATTAGCAAATGTCAGGATGCTAAAATGCGCAACTAAGGTATTTTGACTCTATTACTAGCAGGAACTCAAATAAAAGCCATGTCTCTAATAATGGCCTAGTTATTATGCTATTATGCAATCATTATATCAGTGGTATAAAATGTTCTTCAAATGATATTATAATTTATAGTGATTATTTCTGAGATGATATATCGTGCAACAAATGTAGTAACCATGACAGGCTTCGATGCAACTCTGGTTCTATGAGTACATATAGATCCCTCTAATGTCAGCTACATTTTCAACTACATTTCCAACACTTTCATTGAATATTTTTTACTGAAAGTCGATCGCCAAAGAGAAGGGAGGGGGACGTTGAGCATATATCAATGAGTATGTTATCAGCATGCTACAGCTAAGTGGTGTACATGTCGGCATATTCAAATTGCATTCAAATTGTATTCCAAAGTCAGAATTTCCAAATTCCCTATTGGAATTTTCAACTGGAATGCCCCCTGAAGTCAGATTTCCCACTCAAAAGGTCAGACGAACCTTACCAGCTCCAACCCCCTGTCCAAATTGGTTTTCTGATTTCTAAAGTGGAATGTTTCAAATTCGGGTGGGATGTCATTTCCAGTTCCGATTTCCAACTTCCAAGGTAAATTAACGTGGTATAAATTGGTTTGCCGTAAATTCCAAAAATCAAATATGCCTCATACCTCTCGTAGTTAAGGTATATAAATGCGCAGGAGACTATTAGAGGAAATACAGTAATATGCNTGTGGTATAAATTGGTTTGCCGTAAATTCCAAAAATCAAACATGCCTCATACCTCTCGTAGTTAAGGTACATAAATGCGCAGGAGACTATTAGAGGAAATACAGTAATATGCTGAACAGGTGGTGAACAAGTTAAAAATTAGTATGTCAATCTCACTCTTAAAAAAAAACAGATGTAATGATACTATATGACAAAAACAAATATACTCTTTAAAGTAAATGAGGTAGGATGGAGGTAAGATTGACAGATTTTGCAACAGGGAAGAAAGGGGAGCAGAAAACCTGATAACAGTCATCAAGTTAAGATGTTGGATGATACTAATTTGTCACAACAAGAATCAGTTATATGACAAAGCCTGTCTCGCTTCCGGGCTTACTGTCATTGTACAGAGGGAGAAGATGAAAATGTTTGTGCCTAAAAAGCCCTGGTGTTAGTTGGTATGACAAATAAATAAGTACTCACACAGACACACTAAAACCCACTTACGGCAATGAACAAGCGCATATACTGTATTTTTTGTCGAGAAAATTCAGAAAACGGTTAGCAGCATACACAACTGCCATTCAGGTTCTTAATAATGTTATCTCAATAAAACAACCTTCAGCTAATCTTAGTTCGGTAGTAAGTGGCTCTATATTAATGGATGGAAAATCATTAAGATTTTGACAGCATCAATGAAAAAAGTGCATTTTCATAATTATCTTTAGAGTGAACTTAGTCCTCCAGGGAAAAGGGTTTTTTTAAAAAAAAAAAAAAAAAAAAAAGACAGCTTTCCACATTGACATAATAAACCGGCAGGCAACATAGATAAAGTGTGATGTTTTTATTATCAGTAAAGCACATTTACATCCTGGATATATAATGCGATCCAAATGAAGTGGGCTATTAAGACTGCTTGTTACTGACAGTGTGTAAAATTACATTTGTCATGGAGTCTTGTTGAAATGTCTGATGTGTACGCTGGTTCTCTTTCTCTACTGGTCACATCTGCTTTATTGTGATCATCTCTTTCAGTGTGAACCACTGCAGATAAGACCCACCTGCATCTTGGGTATATGTTTATAAAATGATTGATTCCCACAAATCTTATAATGTTGGTAAAGAAAAAGACAAGTCATGAATCCATTTTAATCTGGCTTGAGCTCACATCTTTCCGAGTCTAAAACGACAGTCAGGTGTCTATATGAACAGTGAAAGAGAAGAATTTGAGTTAGTCATATCAAAGCGGATATTTGCCACATTTACAACCTTTTTTTAAACATCAAATTCCATATTTGTGTGACCTTGTTGAGCTATGGTGGANGTTTGAGTTAGTCATATCAAAGCGGATATTTGCCACATTTACAACCTTTTTTTAAATATCAAATTCCATATTTGTGTGACCTTGTTGAGCTATGGTGGAAGTACAGTGACAAAAAAATGGACTTTGGCTCTAAAAAGACTAAAATTGAAAGATATCTACTTGATTTGGCTCACGTCGACTATATCAGTTTCATTAGCTTCAAACTTCTAAATACATTTTTGTACTGAAGGAGGACTGTGGATTTTGTTCCCCATCATTTACATTGTAAGTGCATCATGACGGTCGTCTACCTAGAACTCTGTTCTTCTTGAGGTTTCATCTCATTACAGGCAAATATTTCCTNACTTCAAACTTCTAAATACATTTTTGTACTGAAGGAGGACTGTGCATTTTGTTCCCCATCATTTACATTGTAAGTGCATCATGACGGTCGTCTACCTAGAACTCGGTTCTTCTTGAGGTTTCATCTCATTACAGGCAAATATTTCCTTGCCACTGTCGCCAAGTGCTGCTCGTGTTGGAATGTTAGGTCTTTTTAGGTTCAAGAGTATGGCTGAGACCTATGAGAAAAGTGCTTTGAGATAACTTTTAATGTGACTTGGCACTATGTAAATAAAGGTTAATTGATTGACTGAAGGAACCTTCTAATGGTCAGTAACAGGAGGAACGATTACAGCGACAACAGGTTTCAGGTTCATTTGAGCTCCTGACTGTTGACAAAACAGTCTTGGAAAAACTGTGAATACATTCTTTAACATTCCACTCATGTCAAACATTAAGTAAACTGAGTGTGTGCAATGTGATAGTTATGTACACTGTGTACACTAAGGAGCAGGAAATTGGTATGCAGGTTATGGCACATGAGTACTTTGAGCTTCACAAGACCAGAGGGTATGAATGTACCGATGAGAAGAAGCCGAAAAACAATGAGAACAGAAAGCTGATCTACTGGAAAGTGTGCATTAAAAACAGTACAATGTGTCCATTTATCAGCCCATAGTGGGATGGGGAGCAATAAGTTCAGCTGCAGTCACACTATAGCTGGAATTTGAATTTTACGATTATGTCATAACTGAAAAAAAACCCCAGCCTGGAAACCACCTTCAGGGTAAGTTCTAAAGACTTTGTGTCATTTTGCTTTAGGAGTGTTGAAACCTAATTGGAAATCATTCAGTTTTAGTGTTTTTTTCATGCTCTGCTGATTCCACAACAGCAACCTTTGAAGCAGACATTTCCACCTCACCTACACAATGAAATAACAGCCAATTAAATGGAAATGTCTCATCTCTGGAGTACAAGTAATATCATGAACTCTGATAAGGGTTACTAATGTTTTAATTCATTCAAAGTGCAAAACATGAGGTGAACTGCAGAGGTGGGTAATAATTCTCCGTGGCGGTGATACATGGTTTAATTAATGTACTGATTAATGTAACAAATTCATTCATTACTTATTTTATTGAAATAAAAATGCACCAATTCACCATTGCGCCTGATACCTATTATCTGGACTGGATCCGTCCCAAAGTAAATTATATTTAAGCAAATCACGTCAAATTATGCAATAGTTTTTAGTACTGTTGTGGTATATATACATTCTCTCAATGTACACTACGCTGTAGCAGTTAGAATGAAAATGAATTCTAACACGTGAGGAGTCAAACAAAAGACAAGAGACAGCATGCAAATAATAATGACAGGTTGGACAAACGGGACATGAAGGATGAGGGACTGGAGGTGGAATGGGGGGGCGTAGGGTTGTTGCGTTCAACAGGTGCCTCCAGTATAATGATGAGGACAGGTTTGACACTGTTTACCGCCAGATGTGTATGCCCGGAGGAGTTTCAGAAGCAACAAAGCTATATCATGCAAAAAGAATATCAGTCACATGCAAATTTTAACATAAACATATTTTTTTAGAACTGGTTTCATTACAGTATCTACAGGAAGAGCAGCTGCTAAGAGGACTGTTGTTCCTCATGGCTTCACGGTATACGGGGAAACTCGCGCAGTGAAAACATAACGACCTGTCGGCATCACTGAATGTGTCACTGAGATAGAAAATGATTGATTGTTGTGTGCAAAAATAATGCAAAGACAGCAAAATATACAACAACATGAACTATGATACAGTATATTCCAATTTCTAATATGGAGCTCTTCATTGGGGCGTTTATGAGTTGTAACTAATATTTTTAATTAATGGTTAATAAATAATCAACTTCTGCTTTATAGATCAGTAGGGATTGGTTTCAGGACTTGATACCAAGTTGTATCGAAACATCTCCAAGTGATTTTTTTTCCATGCTGTGGTGGTGATTTAATGCTTCTATTCACATGATGGGTATTGAATGAAGTACTCTGTTGGTATCAGTATCACTTTAAGAGTACTTGGATTAGTATGGCATCATAATTTTTTTAAAATAATATCTAGCCCTATAGATCAGTTACAAGTCATTAAAGATAAGTACCACTAGATGTGTTGAAGTTGGGAGTTGTGTGGAATCCGATATGCTGCCTCGAGTGATGCCACTTTAGTCGGCGTTGATTCAGGTTGAAGACTAAAAAATTTTAAAATGAAATGAAAAATCTCGTGGTGTGGAGCTCGAAAGAAGAGATGTTTACCAGACCTCCATCGAATCAACACCCAGCTTTGAAGATCAAAGAGCGTTTTAGAGTCTTTGAGCTCACAATCACACATAACGTTTGATTCGGTTTCAGCATTCTCGCTAATACACCCGCTGTACGCTATATGTTCAGCACCAAATAGAAAACGGCTGAAGTTAGCGTCTAGCTTTTGAACATATTGGAGAATTTAGCAACTCGATATTTTTCTCTGATGTTGGTGGACACCAAAACAGAGCTAAAACGAGCATTGCTGAGTTCCTAGACTNATCGATATTTTTCTCTGATGTTGGTGGATACCAAAACAGAGCTAAAACGAGCATTGCTGAGTTCCTAGACTATGTATTTAAAGATTTAGACTAATGTATTCGTGACTTAAAGGAAAGGTCTGTCAGGAGTCCAAATTAACACTGACATGTTTTTCTTGCTCTAATCCTTCTTCTCTAATCATTAAAAGATCCCTTCATAATACACATATAATGTAAGAGATGGGAAGTTCTACACAAAGACCTCATTTTGAGCGTAAATGCACTTAAAAGCTGATCTGAAAATAATACAAGCCTTCAGCTGTCTGAGTTAGTCAAACAAAATGGATATTTGCCACAGTTACAGTCTGTTCAGTACACAATTCCGTCTTTGTGTCGGGAGTTTTCCTGTTCAGCTGCAGAGAGATCGTAACAAATAGATGGAATATGGCACTAAAAAAAGGCAGTAACTAAAAGATATCGACTTGATTTGCTGAATGTGGATGACTGAAACTTACTATGATCTTTCATTAAACTTCATTAACAAATACATTGTTGCTCAAAAGTAGGACCTGATCATGTACAATGTGAGGATGTCTCTTAATGAGGAAATTGGAATGATTGCAGTCACAAAAATTTGAACCTATCCTTTTATTTACAAATGCAAGTTTAACCCTTTATAATTGTATGTGGCTTGCTGGATTTAACTAGCAATAGAAAGTGAGACATACTAGGGAGTTCTACAACTTGCCAAATGTTGTTTTTACAAGAAAGCTTTTTTTTCGACACACAAAAAAAAAGTGTAATTACTGTGTCAAAATCCTTCAAATGACACATATTCCTTCTCCCTCCTTAAAACTTTCAGAAGCCATTTATATGCAAATATATTTCAAATGATAATATATTTAAACCTCATTACTTCACATGAGAGGTCTCCTACTTCATTCCATGTCAAACTCCATTTTCAAGGTTTGGAGGCTACAAGTTTCCACATGGCACTTCGTGTAAATGTAAAATGAATATTGGCTTTAATCAATTTGTGATGTCACTAATAATGCTTGTAGGCCTGCCCTTTTAAAATAATCAGATTTTCAGTAAGTAAAAACATATTTTTGAATTGAGGAAGACTTTATATAATCCACTTCAGTGTTCCACGTAATTAGTGGCATGTTGTCTTTGTTATTTTATTAACCACCATGTTGTCAGATGGGTATTAGCTCATTTATCCATCTGTCTGTTTCCTGGAACAGAATGTGACTTTTATTTGGATCGCATTCACTGTTGTTCATTGTATAGCCTACTCTGTGCGCGCATAGGCACACATACATATGGATGTACATGTGTTGAGAGTTTTGAACCAGATTTTGATGGACATATCAGTTTTTTAACACGGTACAAAATATACCATGTAGACATAATCATTCACTGTATAGCTTTGTGCAACTTTGAACCCAATTACTACTACTACAATAACAAATCTCTCTCTCAAACACTCTGGGTGTCTGTGTCATAGATGAGTGTCATAATGTTCTGGGTGAAGTGGCTGCAGACAGATAGATAGCAGGTCCCATGTTTTTCACTACAGCACAGAGCCTCCTATATCACCGCCTATATGACCTCAGGGGATGGTTATACAAGCAGGCCACATGAGGACACATAGATATGTGCGGTGTGAGGACAGCCTCACACACGCATACACACATACACACGAGGCACAGACGGATAGGAAAAGTGAACAAAGAAAAATGAGGACACGCACTCATTCCAAAGCGACACACAGACTCTATTATGCACATGCATGAGTATATGCACATGCACATGGTACTAGTGAATGGGTGGGGACATGCTGAGATTTTACTGTGTAGTATCCTCCCCCAACTATCACACATACACAGACGCACACATATGTCAGACTGAAAGCACAGTGTGGGTGACCTTGAATGCCATAAGCCTTGCCAGCAGCTGAGCCCAGACCAGCAGAGTAAGGTGGGCAGGGGGAGGCAGCAGCATGGCAGAAGGATGACAGAAGAGGAGAAGGAGGAGGGAGAGGTGGCGCACTGGAAAGAAATATCTTAGAAAGAAAGAAAGAAAAAAAAAGAGCAGGAGGAGGATGAAAAAAGACGACAAAGCAGATGAAGAGGAAACTCAGCAGGAAGAAGTTGAAAAAGAAAAAGAAGAATAAGAAGGAGAAGAAGATGAGCAGGAAGAGCGTGGAGGTGTGAAAAGCTATGTATATGGATTAGCTGGAGACGTCTTCCTATGGTTGCTATGCAACCATATGAAAGTCATGACAACTAAACCCTGTGCATTCTGCCAAAAAGGGAAGAAAAAAAAAATACCACTCTGCTTTTCAGGCATTCAGAAGCTGAACAACCCCCCATTTGTGCAACATACACACACATACATAAAAACACACACATTCCTCCATATATCAACCTACGCACACACACACAAATCCTACACAGCTTTCACATCCAGAGAGGATGTGGTTAAGGAGTGACAACTGGGGAACAGAGCAACACTTAAGGGGCAGAGAGATGAAACCATGACAGATGGGAGGAGAGGATGGCAGCAGACACTAAGTTATAAAAAGAAAGAGAGCAGCGGAGGAGAAAGAAAGAGAAAGAAAGCTAAAAGGTTGTTATGCAGGAAAATTTCTTGTCTATTATAGATGTTACAATATTCAGTAGACATACGGGCCACCATGTTAGCACAGTGCAGTGGTAAAAGGATGTGTAGGTTGTAGACGATGACTAAGGACAAGGCATCACCAGCTATCTTATTTTGACCGAGGTCGAACAAAATTTAAGAATTATTCAATTATCACCATAGCCTAACCCCAACTCTAACCCTAACCCTGGGTTACAGCATCAGCATGACTAAAAACGAGCCAATCTAATCAATTGTTGACAGTTTCTACAAAGACAGGCGGAAAAGAAATGTGGGGAAAGTGAGAAAATATGGCCTGCTCCAAAGTAAAGAAAGTACAGTAGGAAAAACAGACGTTTTCAAGACAAATGGACAGGCGAAAGTTTTGTGGCTTTCTATATTTTACTTGAAATGTTGACCTAATGTTCATTTGCTGGTAAAGGAAGTTGAAAATTATTTACAGAGAGACAGAGACTCCTCCACAGTGTTCGCACTTTTTCTAAATACGTGGCACGTTTTATTTCTACTTTTTTTTTTTTTTTTTTTTTTACTTGAGACAAAATTTTTAAGTTCATTGTGGTTGTTATTATCCTTGGAATATAGAACTTATAAGTGCCTGTTATTTGACTTGGAATGTAAAGAAAAGAGATCGTTCAAAGCTCTGATTGCCCTTTTTCAAAAGAATTTTGGTCTGTTTTCTTTTACATGTAATGTAGTCCTTATGTTCATTGCGCTGGGGCTAACTTTGTTTATATAAAAGGCAGCTATTTGTTACCCATGTGTTTGCCATAACGTGTCTGCATGTTAAAAGTGTTGCTGAAATAATGTGGAATTGTACATTGTTAAGTTGATTTGATAGACGTTATGAGGTTAGGAAGATCGTAATTTCAGCAACTTTGAATTTTTGTTGAATTCCCCTGCTATAGGTGGCAGCAGAGTGCTTGAATCCTATTTCTATCATTTTCACAGCATCGCCCGTATTTCTGCCTGTTGACTCCACAGTAAGTAAAGAAGCAGAACTTGCCATTTTTCTGACTCACTTGCTGAAAATGCTTGCCAAAATATAAGCTATTCACAATTTACTATGTTTGTTGTGAATTAAACTCACCAAACCATCCTTTGTTTGAAATTATATTCACCTTCAGGCCTTTTGGAGTTCTATTCGTGGCATTTATCATGTGTACCTGTGTGTACGTGGACTGCCCAGTTGATTTAGTTTTAAAGCCTCGACCCTTTTATCCGATGGGCACACTAAAAACTAAGCAATCTGTCAACAATATGTTCGCATTTGCACGTCAAAATACAACATGACATTAAGGGCAAAAATCCTGTGGGAGTGTGTGTATTTTTGTAGCAACGGGCCGTCAGACTAATGGGCTGTTAAAACCCACTGGGAATGTTTTCATGCACTTTACGTCACTTGACTTCATCTTCTTGTCGTACTTTTATCAGATATTACATCCACGAGCCAGACAGAACAGAAGAACCAACACGTGTCTACACTGGAACAGACATCTTCAGCCTTGAAGAATATAAAGCTGGATGACTGTTTGGAAGGTAGAAGACCTAAAGTATGTTTATGTAAGTACTAGGGTTAGGGTTGAGTCTTTCACTTATTGTTTGAGGACCAGGGTTGAGTCTTTTACTTATTGTCTAAGGGTCAGGAGTAGGGTTGAGTCTTTTACTTCTTGTTTTACTTGTTAATTTTTGACATTACCCTTAACTACCATGGGGTCAAAAGCCTTCAGACGATCTCCCTTCCAACTTTGGTACTCCTTCCCACCAGACATTCACTATTCTGTCTCCACCTTTAGATCCCGCTTGAAAACACACCCATTCTGACTGGTATACTCTATCTCATATTGAGTGTGATATCATAATCACTTCTACATAGATGTTTATCTACTGTACGATTCTACTTCAATGTGGCTCATTTTATGATGCTTGCATGTGTGTATTGTAAGGTGTCCTTGAGTGCTTTGAAATGTGTCTATAAAGAAAATGCATTATTATTATTATTATTATTATTATTATTATTACTCAACATGTAACCATAAGACTATCTTTGTTTTATGTTATGTTCATTTTATCAGTCAATAGAACTGTTTGGTATTTTCCATCTAAATGCATCTATTAATGTGACAACAGGACAGATTAATGATATTCAGATGTCATAGAATGCATCCACTTTGCAGAAACATAAGTATCAATGTTTTGTTTGTTCTCCACGGGTGATTGTGCATCAGATTCTTTCCATCAAGTTTCTTAAGTCCCTGCAGCTGTCACAAAGTAGCTGGAAGCCTAAGTGCATTTTTAATTGAAACTGATGTGTACATATACACATTTTAATGATCACCCTTATACTTAGCCTTATTTATCCAACTAAAATACTGTTGCATGTAAATACTGATTCAATGTTTCTACACATACTATGATACTTAATGTGGTTGCTGTGTATTTGCTTATATATCACGTTGCATTAATTAAGTTGTCATAGGCTCATGTTGGTAGCATTAAATGTGGTGTCTAATTATAACATAAGTTGATAGGTAGGGTTAGAATTGTATTTGATTTCTAATTAGATCTTGTAACAGGGTGTCCAACAGTATATTAGGATCTCCTAATTGGTTTCTAATGACAGCATAATTTAAGCGTATAGCGTCTAATTAGGGTATGACCATGTTTGTTCAACTGTCTAATAACAATTTTTTTTTTAAGTTTTTATTTCATTTGCTATAGCTTATTAGTGTACTGTAAAATAAAATGCAACCTTTATTATTATTACTATTACAGCATTGACAGTGAAGTCAGTTGATTTATTGGGTTGCTACGTGCCGACCATAATCAGCCGACCTGTCAAACTCATTCACATCTCATCCCTGAAATAAAAATATTCAAATAAATTATAGACATTATTATTCTTTTTAATAATTTATCATGACTTGGGTTTTTTTTGGCAGAGGTCTAAGAGGTCTGAAGGCTTTTAGCTTCCTTCTTGAACCAGACAGCAGCAGCAGCAGGAGGGCCATTAACCAAACAAAAGATGTAGCCAGCAACACAAGGACACATATGGGGGAAGTGCGAAATTTTCATTCAACAATCCAACCTAACCTCCCTAACCCACTGATGGAAAAGGGGGTGATAGATGGTAATAAATAGTCATTCTCCCACTGTGCTGACAAGAATTAAGAAATAATGTAATGTTTATATTGTAGGTTATTTGTAATAAATGGTTATTGAATGTTTTAAGTTCCATTGTTCATGCAAACTGGATACAACCGCCAAGCATTGCATACTTGTGGTCAGTTCCAAATAACGCTTCTTTGTAAATCTGCTGAGACATTTTTGGAGATTTGAGGAGCTATTAATTGGGTGATACCAGCCGTTCATCTCAGCTGCTATCAGCCTGAGTCCTGATATCATCAACA
>JANJYP010079206.1:0-16457 GCA_024605115.1 Rastrelliger brachysoma
CATTAGGAGCTCATAGAAACCAAGGCAGTAGCACAGCCCGCTCATAGACACAGCACAGACCCAATGTATTACTATACAAGGCGGCTAGTGCAATAGGAATCAATCGGGGAAATATTTTGTACAGATCACCGGCTTTCTAGACATATTTGTCGTGTTCCAAAGCGAACTGGGAGGCGGGAGGAGACATTTGAGGGGGACTTTCTTTCATGAAGAAGGCATTCTCACAAAATGGAAGAAGAAATATTGCCGTCGTTGCTGACCTCCTTTTCCTCAACGAGAGCCTATGCGCCATTACTACTTCGGTCGACGCAGCTTAGTTGGGAGTTACAATAGCATTTAACGGGCAAATGAAAGGGGAAAAATACGAGTTTTGATGGTATTAGCAGATCATGCCGAATTATTTACAGAGTTACAAACATGGAAGACTTAATACAGGATGAGTGTTAAATCACATCGAATGACAGTTTTGAGTGTTATATTTTCAATAAATACGTCTTTTTGTGTAATTTGTGTCTTTTTGTGTCAAAGTTATTTGTTGGATGAAAACATAAACATAAATGAAAGGGGTGGTTTGTGAGGGTCTGTTTTTAAATGCAGATGAAATTTATGGATTTTTTTTTTTTAACAAAGACGAGTCATTTAAAAAAAAAAAAGTCGACTTCTACTCCCACAGTGGTTTGTGGTTTATGTTATGCACTTGAACTTAGGGAACTTTTGCTGCTACATCTGAACGGATCAGAAAACATCGCTGGAAGAAATAAAACATAACATGATATATATACATTATAAAAAAAATAATAAATAAATAATCTCGAAGTGTCCTTAAAATAGTGTTTAGACTAAATTAGTGTTTAGTTGTTATCCACGGACCACGGAGTTTTACGTAAAGACCACAGTACACATTGCATCAATAAATAAAACCATTTTCATGCATCAGCTCCGTTTGTGCTGGACGGTTTTGCAATAACGGGTCCTAACTTAGTGGGCGGGTCAATTAAATAGTGCCTTCAGTGCCAGTGCTTACTATACAAGTCTGGTAGGTGGGTAAGAATAGGAAACGCAAACACATCCAATCTTGACATGCAATTAACATAATAAAATTTTAGATGAGTTGATAAAAAAGCAATTTTTATTTCCATAGGAAATATTTTTCTCATTTACCAAACAAATATTCTCCTTACCCCCCCCCCCCCCCAAAAAAAAAACAAATGTACAATATAGTATCTACAGAATTGCACATTTAATCTATATTTTAAACATTTGTTGTAGATATTGCCGTCAGAATGGGGAAAGATCCAACTAAGCCGAGGGGCAAGATGTCCTCCTATGCCTATTTTGTCCAGACCTGTCGGGAGGAGCACAAGAAGAAACACCCAGATGCTTCGGTTAACTTTGCGGAGTTCTCCAAGAAGTGCTCTGAGCGATGGAAGGTATGTATGATGGTTTCATGAAGTTTGTAGTCTTTGTTAAAATCCAGACCATTCTTGGGAGCTGTACCTTGTGTAGTTGGATTAGATGATTTTGTATATCAAGATAATTGTGATGATGGATGTTTTAATATGTATAATACTTAAAAACAGATGCTCCCATTGTGAAATAAGTAAGATAACAACATGGGTGTTGTCACAGCTGGTACCATAAGCTAGTTATCTGTTTTCAGACAATGTCTGCCAAGGAGAAGGGCAAATTTGAGGACCTGGCCAGGCAGGACAAGGCGCGTTATGAGAGGGAGATGATGAGCTATGTTCCAGTCAGGGGAGGAAAGAAGAAGAAGTTCAAGGACCCCAATGCCCCCAAGAGACCCCCGTAAGAACTACAACTTAATTATTTTGTAGTGTTCTACAATTTAAATACAGGATAGTAGACGTTAAGAAAATCGTGACCAGCTTACTCGTCGACACATTATCAAACGTGATGTTGTATAAAAGACAATCTTGTTTTGTCCGCCTTCTGTCCAGGTCTGCCTTCTTCATTTTCTGCTCAGAGTTCCGCCCTAAGGTCAAAGGGGAGAGCCCTGGTCTGTCCATTGGAGATGTTGCCAAAAGGCTGGGTGAGATGTGGAATGGCACCGCTGCAGAGGACAAGCAGCCCTATGAGAAGAAGGCTGCTAAACTGAAGGAGAAGTATGAGAAGGTAAATAAAACTCTGATGCTTGTCAAGCTTTAACTACAAATATTACGGACAGTGTTGGGCTCTCAACAGTTTAAAAAAACAAAATTCCTTCATCACAGGACATTGCAGCATATCGCGCTAAGGGCAAAACAGGTGGTGGAGCACCCGCAAAAGCCCCAGCCAAGGCAATGGAGAAGAAGGATGATGACGATGATGATGACGACGAGGATGATGAGGAGGAGGAGGAAGATGATGATGAGGATGATGACGAGTAAACAACGGTTGACATATATAGTGGTCATTTTCTTGTTTATAAAGCATTTAACCCCCTTGTACACACTTCACTTACCGAAAGAAAATACATTAGTATCCAAGGGGTAAAAAAAACAACAAAAAAGGCTGTGTATATCAGTTGTTTTTATGCTGTACAGTTTTTTTTCTCCTTTTTGTATAGTTAACACTACACAAGTATCGTGTCTGTGTCTTTCTGCCAGTCTTATTTTTCCAGTGTTAGTTCCTAGACCACTATCCTGCCTGGTACAGTGTCAAGGGGTGGGCTTACAGTATTTACCCTAGCTAGAGGTGCACAGCACATAAAAAAAAAAAAACATTCTGAGTTAGATCTGAGTGTCCCTTCTTTTTTTTTCTTCTGTTTTCTGTGTGTTTTTATTTTAAAATGACATGTTATCCAAATTGACGTTTCATGGTTGTTTTACTGATCTTTATGTACCACTGTAATAGCAAAAATAAGAAAAAAAACGCCTTGTTTATTGTTGAAATTTAAATTGCTTCTGATGTCAATAAACATTTTTTTTAATAAATTTGTTTTGTTTTGTGTCTTAGAGGAAAATATTAAAGATATTGCTCATTTTCTTTTAACTTCAGTGTGCTAAAATTAAATGTGGCCCAGCTATTGTAGTCAAAGCAGCCTTTAAGTAAATGCACAATAAATGAGTAAAAACAATGTGGCTGCTCTGTACAGCTTCTTTAATCTGTTAGTTTGGTGAGAATATCATGCTGTGTAAAGTGGTCATCACTGCTGCCACAACCAATGCAACTGACAAAACAATAAATGATCAAATATTATGGAACAATGTACCTATGCTTCTGAAACAAGTCATCACTGAGACTCTCCTCAGTAAACATTTAAGACCTAAGAGTCATTCATTCTGATCTCTGGAGGTGAGATTTGTCTGTTGCATCGCTTTCTGCTCAGTAAATTCAAGTTGACACAACGGTGCCCGGAGACAATTAAATAGAGCAGGAAAGCATCTAACGACCGTGCCTTGATAAACTGTTCCAATGAAGAATGACTCATCATACACCACAACTGTATGTGTCCTGTGCTTTTCTGTGGTCGTATGCAAACAAGCTGTAAATGCCATAGAAGCTCTTTGCCCTGGTGGAGGTACATTAAAAGTTGTAACATTACTGTCTGCTCTGCATGTCAACATGCATCACTGACTCTTCCTGTTTTATTTAGATACAGCTGCTTCATCTCTCACGTACTCTCTAGGTCTCATCTAGGGTATAAAAAAAACACACATTTATATAAGAAGGATTATGTGCTTTGAAAAACCCAGTGACATAAGAATATGGCTGGTGTGTACAAACCACTGCAGTCCAAACCTTAAAAAGGCGCACACACACACACACATGCTGTACATTGTGGTCTTGACAACACAGTTTTCCTCATGGGAGTGAGCCAGTTTATGCAGACAGGGGGGGAGAGAGGGGGGGGTTAGCAACTGTCAGCCGGAGCATACACAAGTATTCATAGAAATGAGCGGAGCAGTACAAACATGCCTCTGATCTGTGGTGTAAATTACAAAGGATGTGTGTCTTCTTCTGCTGTGCTGCATATCTCTTCAGTCTGTGTGCTAAAGTCAGCCTTGGCCTACTGAACAAGCCTTGGTATGAAGTAGGCTAGAGGACAGGCACACACAGGGCAGCCAGCAGCTGACCTCTGCACTGCTATGATAAAGCCCTGCCAGTCCCTGAAGGTGACGTAGCCCTCTGCTATCCCTGATACCCCCCTATCCCACCTCATCCCCTCACACACACATACCTACTAATGATGCTTGTTTTCACTACAACATATGAAACTAGTGTATGATGATAGCTATGGTGACATTTTTCTAAAGCCTCAACCTTGGGACATATCGTGGATGTGTTGTCTGTGTCTGTTATTGTCTCTGGAAAGCTAACTTGAGGCAAACAGTTAACAAACATGTGACAATTGCAAGCTGTTGTCACTGCTAATCGTTATTTGTCTGTGCGCAATATGCTATATGGCCTGTTTACAATTTACAGCAGATTGAAGGAGACATGTTTACGCTCATATCCACTGGTATTGGCTGACAGATTGTCCTTTTTCATACTGTAGTGGATCATGCTGGTGAAAATCAGGAAAGGGAAACTATGCTGAAACAGTTGTAGTTGCCTTGTGGCTGCACTCAGCTGTTGATCAGTGTCTGTATGGGCCTGTACAGGCTAGAAGTGCGCATACAGTATAGCAGGTTTAGCTACACAGCGCCACTGACGGCTCCACAGCCTGTTAATCCCAGCCACCTGGTGCCCACTGTGCAAGACTGGGCGCCATCAGTGGTCTCAGGGCGACACCTTATGGTCATAGTACTGCAACTGCATCCAAACTGCAAACTGGAGAAAAAAACTACTTGAGGAAAGGTGAAAGAAGTATTCTGATAAATACTACTGCAGAAATAATGTTGTCTAAAATAGCCTATTCCATACATGAAAGGTCCTAAATTCAAAATGTTACAGAATAAAAGTGGCTTCTATTAGCTTTATTATTAGTAATATTGCATTATATTCTTTATGTCTAACAAGTGCAAATAGCATGTTAATGCCATGCTTCTTCAATGTGGAGCCATTTTAGACACTTTGATTAGCTTACTAATAATAGTGCTGCAAACAACAGAATAATACAATATATTATTTTATGTGAGACCTTTATCAGAAATATAACTAGAGCTGTAAATAAATGTAGTGGAGTAGAAAGTGCAATATTTACCCCAGAAATATAGTGGAGAAATTTGTATCTATGTACACTACTTGAGGAAATGTATTTAGTTACATTGCACCACTGTACTTTAGCAAAAAAGTATTTAAAATCAGAATACTCACTAGGAGGCAGAATTGATCCTGTGGAGTATTATTTGACACAGGATTATGCAGCAGTTATTTATTCATTTTTTATACTGTTGGGTAATATCAATTGTGACAGCGGCTGTCTGCTGCTGTGTGAAACGTGTCAGGAGTTCATGTTGTCTCTGAGCTGCAAGAGGAGCTGATTGCAGTATCCAACCACATCTGGAGTATCTGGGACCAGTCCTCTACAGCGGTCGTATCAAACTCATTCCAGAAATGGCTGAGAGGCTGCAGGTTTTCATTCCAACCAAGCAGAAGCACACCAGGTTCTACTCATTTAATCAGGTAAACTTTCTCTTTAGACAGTTGTTTGGTGCACATGTGTGCTCTGTATTGGTTGGAACAAAAACCTGCAGCCACTCAGCCCTCTCTGGAATGAGTCTGACACCCCTGCTCTACAGGAATAAGTCCTGTAGGATAAAAGTCCTGGAGTTCAAGTTACCATAAAGTTGCTTTTCTTTATTACAATCAATGTTATTTTACTGTAATTGGCATTTGGTGCTTATGTGTTGGGTTAGGACACATGGTATCATGATTTTTAAGATTTTAAAATGTTTTGTACTTATCTACAAAGGGAGATAACATTTATTGTCTATCACAAAGTAATAAACAAGTTGGCACACACACACACACACACACACACACACACACACACACACACACACACACACACACACACACACACACANCACACACACACACACACACACACAGTTAAAACCACAACTATAATGAGAGCAACATTAAACAGGACAGAGGACAGTGTCTACTTTAGTTTGTTTAGGGCGATCAAACTGATCACAGAGAGAATAAACTTGTAAAACTAGTAAGGCCTGCTGTAAAGTAAAGAGCAAGGTACCTCAAACTTGTCCTTAAGTACACGACTTGATATTATTTACTTTATATAGCTGCTATCTGTTAAAATAAATTTGTAGTTGAATGTGAAAATGCTGATTACATCAAGTAAAATACTGTAAAATCTACTAACATTTTTAACTTTTTAGCATTTTTATACAAAAGACACTGAAGACATAAAAAGGAATTAATTTACTGCAGGATGCTATGTGTTCAGACCTGCAAACATGAGCTTTTCACCACAAATCATGGTTCAAGGTTAATGTAGATACAAAATAATTGTTGAAAATAACAAATGCATGTATGACTGCTTGTACTTTGTCACCATTTTTTTTTGTTGAAAATCCTTGATTGTCTCATCAGTGTTTTGTCATATGAACAATTTTTCTTTATACTGAATAATTAAATGTGGTGTTTATCACTGTGTCCATGCTTAAACATCTAACCAACACAATCCAAATCTTTAGCCTTCAGTCTTCTACCTCTTCCAGGGCTGTGCAGAGATCTTTGGAGGGGCAGGAGCTCAGAGTCAAAAGGGGGCATGTGGAACAAGAGCTTAAAACACCATACAAGGCATCTCCTGAGAATAAAATATGATTGGTAAACTACAATCTGAAATGAAATCTAGAAATATACAATAGGCACGAGTTTGCTTTGTAATCTGCTCTTAATTATTATTCCTCATACTAATAAAGTAAGTAAGGAAGATATTGAAATAATGTATCTAGTGTGTGGTTAGCTGGTGGCTATAACTTATAAGAGGTGTGAGTCACATATACAGTCACTTTACAACAATGTGCACAACAAATACTGAACAAAACCCACTCAACCAGGCCGTCGATTGATTAGGTTATAACTCCAGTGACCATCTCAAGCAGCTGCAGTGCCTAGCTCTGGAGACTGCATCAAAAGAGACATTTTTGGCCCATCATGTGAAATAAAATTCACCTAGATATTTTTCTGTTATAACAAATGCAAACACACTTATATAAAGGAGGGGAAACCCGCTGGCATGTGTAGGCCTACTTTGAAATAGATTAAACGCAACTATATGCAGACCACTCAAAGCACTTTTACACTACATGTCACATTCACCCATCCACACACATTCATACGCTGATGAGAGGGGCTACTACACAATGTACCAACCTGCTCATCACACATTTGCACAACCATTAGCAGTCATTTAGTGTCTTGCCCAACAACACATGGACATGTGGACTGGGGGAGCTGGAAAATCAAACCATTGCTACACTTTAAAATGAATAAAACACGTAACTGTAGCCTATGTAGTGGATTTTTTTGTAATGTAAATATGAAGTCTATATTTGTTGCAGATCTCAAGTGGCCTCCAGTATTTATATGTTCAGCTGCAGTGAAATCAGAAGTAAGGCCTACTACAACAACAGACTCACTGCTCCTCTGGTCCTCCGTGTGCAGCAGACACAGGTGGAGAGTTATCAACTATTAGCTCAGTAATTTAACAATAATCCACACAAAAGAGGAAGAATGGTTGAGATGCTGCCAGTGTGTGATATAATGATACAGTAGACACTTTTTTTCTTGCGTTTTTTTCTTTTTTAATCTCCAAAGTTAGAGGGAGGTCATTTTATTTATCTAAATTAGTAATGTTAATTTTATTAATGAAGGGCTTTCATACACACGCTCAAAAAAAAGGCAAAAGGGCACTTTGAGCATTAAGGGGCAAAGGGTCAGGTGCTTGAGCACCCACCGCCCCCCCTGCACATACATGATTTCTTCATATCTTCATGTCACCCATGCTTTATTCAATTGAAGATGTGAAGTTTGCTCATTTATCATTAAAATAGATTGTACATATTGTGCATTACTGTACAGATTGGTGGGTTGTTCTTGTCCACCACATGCCATTTTTTGTGTATGTCTTGAGACTTGATATAGCAGTCCTGCAGCTATGTATAGCATGTCTCACACAACAATTTAGTTATCAGTAAATTACCGCTCCAGGAGAAAAAACACTGCATCCTCTTCATATCATATCAAACACTTATGTGGATACTGCTACTTGGGGATCCCAAATTGTGTAGAAAATGTAGGATTACTGGATTATATAGGATTATGTACTGAAAAGCAGCCTTTGCTGTACATTTCAAGGACATTTACATTTTCTGGGCTTTTCAAAGCACATTTTCAAATGCACATTTAATTCTCTTCACCTGCCTGTCATCTTTTGTTGGCATTGTAATTTAGTCTGCCGACCATTAATTCAGCGGGCAACAAGATCAAGTATTAGTGAGGTTAATATTCTGTTTATGGATGTTATCTGAATTATGATTAATAATAAAAAGGTCTATAAAAATAAATATATTCATATTCTCTACATTTCATATGCCTGATAACTATGTATAGATTCAATATTGTATGAAGGTTTTAAAGATTTTATTTATCATCTGATGACCATCAAAGAAGTGTGTTTTAGTTTTTTTTTTTTTACCTTTATAGATACATCTTGTAGTGGAGCCCTTTCCCAAAATTGTCTGAATTTGTCTTTCTTACCCTTTAGGCAACCACTTGAGCTCTTTGGATTCCTGGCTGGGTTTATTGGACATACAAATATAAATGAGACTCACAGTGTGAAACAGCACCGTCTTTATGCTGGAGCCAAACCAATCAAAGGGGAAACCTAATGTTTTTATTTAAGCTTATTAAGATATTTTTAATTTGGATATGTGGTTAGTGGCTGATTGTCTGATTAATTCCCCTATTTGAACTTGATCTTGTTAATGAATTTCCAAGCTAATATTTCACTGTTTTATTGTTCAGTGTCTTATTTTTAATTGTTCTCTTTGGATTTTAGCATATATTATTTGCCTGATTTTAACAATGTGGTAATTGTTTCAGGTATTTGAAATTGGATGTTGCAGCTTGTGACTCTAATACTTGTACCTCTTATAAACTCAGTGCAGGGATTTAACCTTTTCATTCTTCACAATCTCATTTTCAACACCTATAATCAGACAAAACTTGAATTTGTTACAAACATGTGTAAAAAAGTCCACCCAAAAAATCAGAGCAGAGACTGGGGCACTACTAACAGTCACTCTTTAATGAAGACCCAGACTTGTTAATAATCATTTAAACTGGAGGAAAACAACAACCTTTCTCAAAAGGTCTTACATATAGCCAGGCGCCTACAGCTAACATGAGAGGCATAGCATCACACTGTGCCTATCGAGTTTGTGTTCACTGAAGTGAGCATATCAAGGCTCTGCAGACGACCAGCAGAATGGTTTAATTGCTTTTTTTCTGCATAAGGGGAAGCTGTGTGCCACAGGACTGCGATTGAATGTACTGTGTTGTTCTTTTCTCTTTGTTCTTATCTTTCTGTTTTCATTACACGCCCTCGTTATAACAATGCGTTTTATTTGCTTGCATGTGTGTAGGACGTGTAAAAATTATATATTCTCCCTATTGAAATGATATATTTACTGCATGAAGTGTTACAAATATGAATAATATTTCATATGAAAAAGGCCACACACTGACAAAGAGCTAGAGAAAGCTTCAGATACAATATATCTGATCTATTGACATTTTAACCCACGCAACAGAGTCCTTCATTTTAGTAGTAATGTTTTTTCATGTACTAGTGAACATGTTACACAGCACAAATTGTGGCTACAATAACTACTACTACTACCTCTACTTTTACTACTACTAATTTCTGCCTCTGAATGTTGGCATGAGTCAAAGTGAGGGACCAATCAGGGGCATTTTCTCAGTACCAGCCCACCACTGAACCAATCACATGAGTGCTGGTTTCTTCAGCATGGAGCATGGAGGATGACTGACAGCTGACTGACTGTTCAGAGAAACAACAGTATATGTTTGATAAATCCATGCATGAGGAAATAATTTTATAAGATATACATGCTGAAATATTCTGATAAAAGTTATTTCATGAAAATTGTTCTCTGCTATAATTCCACACAAGATGATTCATGTTATAAACCCCTTTCTCCACTGGGTGATGCTATTGCAAAAGACAAATCCAGGCACTGGTCACGTCTACATAAAGAATTAGGAAAGAGTAAAAAAGTTCCACTCACTGTAGCTATGTTTCAGTTTTTTGTCACTAGCAGCGAGAGAATATAAGAGAATACTCACAGATGCTTCAGGTCTCAGCCCTTTATTGGAGTCACTCTACGGCAGGTGAGAGAAATCAGCTTATCTAATCATTTCATTGTGAAAAATGAAATTAAATACATGGATAGATCAGCCTCCACTACTGAAGTGTATAATTGTTCATTTATTTATTTTCATGACTCAGACAAACACAATTATGATTTAAATTGTGCTCATATTTGTTTCCATGAGGCAAAAAAAACAACAAAACAAAACAAATAACTTTCTAAGAAGGAAACAGATGTCAGTACTGATTTGGCTGTAATCATGTAGATAAATATTTTTTTATATAAGCATGCATAATTGCCTGAGTATGTGAGAGGCAGCAACAAAGAGAGTGTTTGCATGTTTCTTGTGTTTTTTTAAATATGGCACGTGTTACTAACACTCGAGTAGGCGGCTACACAAATGTTCAGTTCTTGTGAAATGAGATTTGGCATTTGCCACTCATGGTTGTATCTAATGAGTCATCTTACTCTTTTCTGTGTGTGTGTGTGTGTGTGTGTGTGTGTGTGTGTGTGTAAGGGGTGGGGGTGGGGGTGCATGAGCTCAACCTTAGGAAAATGTCATGGTAATGCCTGGAAAGATAGAAATACAGTATGTAGTCAAGCAGTTAAGAAAGTGACAAACACACAATAAACAAATCAAAACAAAACTAAAATCATATCAAATCAAATCAAATCTAGAGAGTATAATCAAGAGAAAATCCGTACCCAAACAGAATAGATAATAAGGCTGTCTTTGCTGAAATGACTTCAGTGCGTCTCGTCATGGATTCTTCAAGTGCCCTGGTCAACAACTGAAAAGAAAGTTTGATGCTGTGGGAGAGAGATGTATTCTTATTAATGGATTTTAAATACATTTATAAAGCTCACATAAAACATTTATTAAATTTACTACAAGGAACTTTGATTTTGTGGTGATTTTAGTGGCCCCTGTGGACTAAAGCTGTGGTGTTCTCCTAGAATGAGGGCTGCAACATGAGTACCTCTGCCTCAGGTTGCAAAGATCTTACCTAGCATGACCATTTGCTTGGAAGTGAGTGAAAGAAAGACACTATTCATTTAAAATACTGCTTTTCTTTTTTGTTTGTGGCTATTTATGCAGGTCATACAGAGGCATCAGACAGACTGTTTCATAACTAATTAAAAGGTCCTTGTTGTAACTTTAACTTTTAATTAAGATTCATTAGTTTACTTAATCTTTTATAAACAGGTGACTCCTCAGAAACTATCCAATAAAACCTCTTAATCTCTTGAGTGGAGTATTGATAGACATATTAAATTATAAACAAGTATTGCTTCCTGGATCAAATGAGTACAATACTGCTACATGCTCCAGATCTGTCAAAGTAGAAAACAAATGTATTTATTATTTTTATAGTTTTCCAGTTATACGCCAAGCCACAATTACATTTCCCATAAAAATGTAACGACGGAAATAAATTAGTACAACAACATAATTTCTGAGAGACGGAAGTGTTGACTTCAACATGCAGTCTTAAGAGTCTCATCAATCAAGAGGTCTGATAAACCTACTTCTCTCTTCCTGCCCAGCACCAAACAGCTGTCAGATAAACTGGTGAAAAGTTGAACATAATCAAAGTGATGTACACTAAATTATAAGGAGGGCAAATGTAAGACTTGTGCGGACAGAAACATGACTCTGTGTTTGCTGGTTGTGTGGGTAGGAATTACTTTCAGATTAGCCTTAACTTTATAAAATGGTATTATGTGGTGACTTTGCATCTATCATCAAATAAGTTTCACTGTCCTCTCTTCTTAAAAGTGTGTTGTACCTCTGACCAAAACAAGGGCAAGCCTCAATAAATCGCTATAAACAAGCAACATCAAATTTAATTAAATACTGCAACAATAATCTGGAGCTTAGAAAAGGAGCAGGTGAGGAAACTATCAATCAACACCCACACAGCAGATATCAAAACTGCTGTAAGCGTTCAAATCTTACTTCCCAAATCACCACCATCACACTTATTAGAGAGGCTAATGACTTAATGTTTTCAGAGAGAAGGTGAGGCTTTTTTTTTGCCCTAATTTTTATTTATCTTGATGTACACCTGTATATCACTGAAGGAAAGTGCATGGTGAAAAACACAGTGGAGGTAAGCAGTATTAAAGGACCAGTGTGTAGTAGTGGCATCTAGCTGTGAGGTTGCAGAGTGCAACCAACTGAATACTGCCCTTTTAAGCATGTTGGCCATGAAACTTACAAAAAGCACATGATGCCCTCTTTAGAGCCAATGTTTAGTTTGTTACAGTAGAAACATGTACTCTCTATAGAAGAGGACCCGCTACCTATATAGGCAAGTGCTCATTCTAAGCTAACAAAAACATAAAAATGCTTATTTTCAGATGACTATCTACTAATTGAAACATACTTATGACTATTATATTCCATTTCTGACAAGTCTGTTTGAGATTGAAGGAGTTTTTTCTCTGTTGTCCTGTTCCCACTGTCGGAAGAGAGAGAAAAAATTCTCACGGAGGGTGAGTGCAATGTTCAGAATTCTTAGCAACCAGTTTATAATCAAATGAATGAATGTCCACGCAAGTAGATTTTAGTTCAATTTTCTTTAGTGAATCTTTTCAGCAAGCAGTGAGCAGTTTACAGGATCCTGGATCAGAAATGCATCACCCTAGCCAATAACAGAAGTTAGTCAGCCTGCATATTGACAACCTGTCTGTCCCTGATCCAGTGGTTTTATACCATTACAAATCATAAAAAATGTGCAAAGATGGGGTGTCTTCTTCTGATTGGCTCCTTTGATTGTCCTTTTCTTGACCTCGTCCTAGAGTGTAACCTGAAAACTCTGAAACACCCTGTTCCCAATGAAACATTTCACTTCTCATAACACTCCTAATATAACCATTTGTATCTGTTTTACGTTTACATTCCTAAAAGTAACTGTCTGCGTCTTGCCTTTATGCAAGCTAAGTTCTTTCCATATAAAATCCCCCTGAATAACTGTAACATTTTAAGCACAATAAAACATTGTTTTCATAGCACATTTTTTAACATGATTAAAGAGAATATATGTCTTCCAAAGCATTCTGATTAAATTGCAATTGACTAGAGCCTTAAGGGCCCAGTCCTATAATGACGTCATCATAAGGTAAAAAAAAAAAATACTCCAACAAGATGCCACTAGATCTTTCATCCCATCCTTGATTTTGTTATAGGACCAAATAGCTAAACCTACAAACCAAACTTTTTTATGATGAAGCTTAAAGTTCACAGTTCAATTTTATAATCTCAAACATGAACTGAGTGAATGTTGTGGTTTTGGAGTTTACTTTAAACAGGGTATTATGAGTAAATTTGTCCCACTGGGTTATATTATCAGACTCTGCTAAATTAAACTCTGCTATATGGGATTAGGACACAGATTTAGCACACTCATTAATGAAATGGCTATCAGCTAAAATCATAAAACTGATTAAAATTAAAACCTGATTGAATATTAGTAAAAAGACATTATTGCAGTGTACCCATATCAAGGACACGCAAGCAAATATAGTTTCATTATAGGGTCCAAATACAATAACACAAAGACATGCAGTGCTTACAAACTTTGTGAGCCTTACAGTTAAATATAAAATGTAAAATGATAGATTTTGATTTTTCTTGATTTTCCTTATTTGTCACAGTGGTTTTGAATTCGCTCTGATGGTGGTGGGTTTAAAGTGGTTCTGGCAGTGTTGCCGGACTGTGTGATACTGTAAGTGAAGTGAGATACATGAATGCATTACATCAAATGGTTTGCAATTTTCCAGATTGCCTCTTTAACCTTCTCACAGCTGCTATCTTGCTAATTTTCTGCACTTTTTATTTCTTGTATCATGAGGAAGTGATGATTTAATTTGGGATCTTTTTCACTAGCAGTAATTTAATTAGGTCAACTTAAAAAAACAAGTTCCTCTGGTAAAACCCTGAATCACTTGCATAATTTTAGACCATTGGTGCCTAATCAACTTTGTGTGTATTTGAATGTGTGTCTGAGTGGATTTGTGTGCACACACAGACACATCCTCCCTTCACTTAAAGCCAGTAAATTTCAGCTGATGGAAACCAAAGCAGGAAGTCAGGCGCAGACATCAGGGACAACACACATGCATACACGCACAAACATGGACACATACAGTAGCATAAAGATAATGCTTGTATGTGTGTATCTGTGTTTGAATATATTTTTAGGACACTGTAGCTTGAAAAGAAGGTATAGACAAGTGTGTGTGCGTGTGTACATCTCTACCTGAAGTTTTGCAATGTGAGGAGTTTGTTGACTTACCTTGTGCAGCCCTACAGATTATGTGCATGTCCCTGTTGGTGAGTCAGGTTAAGATTTGTTAAGCTCTCTCTCAGTCTCTATCTGTGTTTCTCTTTTAAGCCCTGCAAACACTTGCTGTTGACGAATCTGCTGTGTCCTGTCTGCGAAACACAAAACCACACAACAAAACACTGCTTGCCTCAGATGACTCAAAAAAGCATCCTGGAGGCATCCTGGAACAAAAAACACCAATCAAGTGACCACCTGCAAAACAATGATTACTTTAAACTTGAGCCCAGCAAAAACAACATGTTATCCTATTACTTGCTTGGTAGATTTACACACAGTCATGTAATGAAGACCGAATGAAGCAGAGGACATCATCTGTTCATTCTGTGACTAAACTGAGCTCAAAATTGCGTGACCATATAAATAACCATGGAGTGGAAACAGCTACAATCTCTGCTACCTCACATGGATTGTAGGTCTTCTACCTTTTGTTTTGAGCTCTATGGGGAAGACCACAGCTCATCTAATCACAGCTATTCTGTGAGATAATGAGTAGTACAAGTTTAACTCTGCTGATAACCTTGTCTCGCCCGCTTTTTTACACCTGGTGAGTCTTTACAAGAGAGGGAGGAATGGTAAGAGAGAAAGCTAAAGAGGGGGTGGTGAAGAAGGAAATGGTGGCTGACTCAGGTACGCAGAGGTTGGTGCTCCCTGTGGTTAGTTCTATCAACACAGCTGTGTGTCCACACCCTGCTAGAGCTCCACTGCTACTACTCTGTGCCTGTGTGTGTGAGAGAGAGTGTCAATAATGAGCAACTGCAACTACTGCAGTGGAAAGCGTCGAGACATCATCACAATAGACAGTGTTATTATGTCAAATGCATCAGCAGCAGGCTAGTGGTGAAATAATAGTGTCTGCAGCCATGTACAGACTTTGCAGTGTCACTGTGACAACTAGACTTCCTCTTTTACTTTTTTTGTTATTTCTATTTTTTTTTATTAACGTCCTTGGTTATTTATATAAATGTTAGAAGATCTCCAAAGACATCACATTTCATTGTCAACTCTCTCAAGCCTGGACAAAAGACAGGAGAATATAAACAATTTGCAACTAAAAATTAGTTTATTTCACATAACTAAAAGAGATATTAAACTAAAGACAAACTAAATACAATAAAACCAGAGTGGAAGCCAGGGGAGAGAGAGAAATGGCTGACTACCACCTGGTTATCTGGAGTAGAATATCTCTGAATATCCCAAATTACCCAACCTTCCCCCAGACTCCAGCACCTCATAAAGATTAGGTTCAACCACAAACCCTGTAACAAGAGAACAATGTTAATAACATCATTTACAGTTAAAACCAAGATTCTTACTGACTCTTTATAGTCCTTTTAAATGCCAAAGGTTGAAATCAGTGCATGAAATAAAGACAAATGTTATGCCAGTCTGGTTGGTAGATACTAAGATATGCTGGTTACATTTTCATATTCTGGTGGCACCAGAAGAAGAGTCATGGAATTAATAATATCTTTAAAAATTCATCCTGTCGGGAACATGAATGCCTTCCCACAATTCATCCAACAGATGTTAAAATATTTTATGCTAAATTGGCAGATCAACTAAGAATGTCATTCATAGAGCTTCTAGTGTGGCTACAAATGTACAAAGACTCCATGGTTTGTTTGCTCACACACTGTCTCTGTCTCTCTTTCTCAACCACAACAGGAAAAGATGTGCAGTTAGATAAGCTGGTATACAGTAAGCAACCCATAAGAGATAAGAGTTTATGTTATTTTAATGGCCTTGAGATGGACCAGTTTGAGTGTTGTAAACATGCACACATGAACCCACATGG
>JANJYP010079213.1:0-10006 GCA_024605115.1 Rastrelliger brachysoma
AGCATGCTGTACATACTCATCCCTCCACAGGTCTTCAAGATAGGTTTTCACCATCACCAGGATGCCATCAAACCACACCCAGAATGTGTCAGGACTGTTTTCCTGCAACAGAACCAATGGAAATGCTCATCAACACAGACAAACAGTGTATACACATATGATACTACTATGCTGATGTATAACAGCGAATATTTACCATGTTCACTGCCTTAGCTACTATATTAGGAGGCTTACATGTATTAGCACTCAGTACAAAGCAGAGTTAAGGCTAGTAGGAAAATAATGTTTGCAGGTATTTGATCATAAGTCAAAGTACAGGCTAAATCGTGTATATGGCCTGATGGTGTAAAAGCAGTGGATCACCAGATTATTACAATTCATCCTGAGGGGAACATGAGTGACTGCTAAAAATTTCATGGCAATCCATTTAAAAGTTAACACATTTAACTCAAAACTAAAATGTGAGAGAAGCAAATCACTGAAGTCAGGATATTACAATATGTGTGATCAATAGACATTGCCATTCAACAAGCCATGCTACTAACATTCAAATTTCCCAAATATTAATTATTCTTACCTTGCTAAATTTGGACCAAGCTACTTTGCAGGTGTCATAGTTCTGCTGCCGACCTGGCAGAAGAAAAATTAATAAGTGATGCAGTCTGCAACACGCTGACACAATCTATGAAGAAATATGTTTACGAGACATGAAGGAAGCCGGATCATATTGTCTAATGAGAATTATAATCTATACAATTTGTGCACAAACCTTTATGAGTATCTTCTTAATTTTAATCTAATTAACACACTTTTTAGTTTGTTTGCTTATCTTCCCTCATATCTAGTGTTTATGAATAAAAGAGAAACTCTTGATTGGGAGAGAAGATGGTAAGATATTGCCAATTTACCACCTACTCCATTGGCTAGAATAGAGCATGGTTTGTATGAGCAACTCTACTCTTGTGAGAAATTATCTAAATAATTTACTCTGCAAATGCGCACAAAGTGAACTGCAGACCAGTGTGAGCTTCTGCACATCTCATCAAAATTAAAACACAATGTCCAAATCTCTCTAGTCTCTCTAGTTATCTTTTGGGAAGACAGACAACAGTGTTTGGTGAGTAAAGCACAGTATAATCCAGAAGAACTGTGCAATGTGCTTTAAAACTCAATACATATTTTGCCACCTCCAATGAGTGATAGAGAGGATGTAGCTTCAAGTTTTGTCACCATGTTCCTGGTGATGAGAAGTGCTTCCAAGGAGTTATTTTTAAAATTGAATCTACTATAGAAACATGGGTCAAACTTAGATCAAAATGTCTTAGATGTTTACTGATACCATGTTTGATTTACAGATGAATGAATTCAGCCTAATTTATAGTCTAAACAACCACTAAAATAAAGAAAGACAAGCAGCTGAAGCAGGACTTACCAAAGAGTTTATGTGCAATCATTTCCAGCTGAGCATCATTCAGACCACGTTTGGTGGCAAAGAGAAACTGCCAGCTCAGCATCTCTCTAAACTGTGGCCAAGTGGCAGCAGGAGAGTTGGCAAAGAACATGACATCCTGGAGAGACACAGACACATTACCAAATAACACTCATTTCTGATGGCTAACAATAGCATAATAGCTAAATTGCAAAATGCTGCAAAGTCTGTGTTAATAACTAGTGATTTCTCACTTTGGTGTCCTGACTTATCATGTTGAACCAGAGGACAGAGGCCCAGGAGCTCTGCTGCTGACTGGAGTTTGAGATGATGACCACTGGGAGAGAGGAGGCCTATATTCAATGGCAGGGGAAACATCTTTCATTAAGCCACAGATGCAGCATCAGCATAATAACCTTGATGATATGGTACTTTTCTTAACAGAACCACTGTAGGTTAATAATATTTCATGTAAGAATACAAAAGGCACTCCACCTGCAGTTCAACTGACACGCCTTTCAGCTCAAACACAGTGTTGAAGTAGATGATGTGCAGCTCCTCTGTAACACTCAGAGAAATCTTTCAACATACAACACACACACGCACACACAAATCAGTATACAGTTATTTACACTCTTCCTCAATTATTAATGGTTGAAACAAAATTTCTACTCACATCACTGACTCCTTTGCCACCACCTCCACATTTCTGTTCCTTCAGAGTCTACGAGCAAAACAAATTTGGCTTTTCAGTCTTTTAAATATTGGAATTTAGCTGATGGATGAGGCACAGGTCTTTCATATGTGCATTTGAGAATATACATTGGGATAACTAGGCCCAGGTTGAAAGGTACAAATAAACCATATGGAACACTATGAGAGATTGTATTGTATTGTATGAGTGTTATCAACAGTTTATATTACGGTAGTGTCAGATCTGTTACACAAATAGGGAAGTAGACAAATAAATAATGATTGTGTTTTTCTTTGGTCACTGTCACAAGAAATTCCTCTTCCAAATCAATTTTACTCACTAGATGTCTGAAGTCTGCGACCATGCCACCACTCTGACTCTCTGCCATGTTCAAGGCTTTGCTTTTGGTCCCCAGGACATTAAAACGTCGATATCTGCACGCATATCAGGTTTGGACAAACAAGTACACAAACAAATACAAGTTTGAGACAATTTCTCTGGAAATNAGAAAAACAGAACTATGACCACAAGGGGGAAACACAACACCTCATCCTGTATTGTATGAAGCCAATAACTAAAGCCTGCAGGGCTGCTGTGTTTAAAGTGGAAATAATTCAAACTAAGAGGGAGAATCTCACCTGTCCATGGACACATCTACTTTCATGGAGTGGTTCAGCTCAGGAAATTTAACAAGGAATCTGAAAACATTGAGACAGACATAAGATACGTGGAGAAACAGGAAGCACCACTCTCAAGGATTATTTTAAGTTTGAAAACACCAGCTGGTAACAGTTTTGCCCTGTAGACCTTCATTTTTTTTTTTCAATTGTGAAATCATTTTTTTAAAATGATTTTTTTTAATTAATTTCAACAGGACGAAACTTGTAACCACAACAATTTTTAAATATGTCCGGTTTCCACATGTAAACATTTGCAAAATGATCGACTCTTGAACAAAACTAAATATAAACATCCACAAGCTGCAGTTGGGTGCATGCAAAGTATGAGATGGTCTGATCATAGGTAAGGTGATTTCTGAGACAAACTGTAAATGGGGCTCAGCTCCACTATAAGCCAGTCTATAGTTTTGTTTGCACTCTTTCAGTGTCTTCTATATACTGTATCTTCTTTAGAACAACAAAGGCCTAATGTCAGAAACCATCATGCTAATTATTACATGTTTAATTATGAAAACTGATATTGAGTGCCACATCGATATTTTATATTTGCAAAAGTAAATACAGATGGATTACATTAGAAACATGTACATGAGTAAATTCAAATAAATACATGACAACAAAGGGATTACCTGAAAAGGCACACTGACCTGGTCTTAACAGAGAACTGGACATTTGTGCGGAGAACCAGTGGACCTTTCCCCTGAGGCATGGATGGCTGAGTCTCAACCACAAAAGCACTTCAAGAAACAATAAAACATCTGTGTCAGGAAATTTTAAAAGGACACCATCAGAGAGCAAGAGAGCATGATGAACAGTGTCTTAGAAACCTCTTAATTAAGTCTTTCAGAAGAGTATCAGTTCTCTTCTGCAGAGCTGGTCTCTGGGTCTTCACAGGGTCATTATCATAAGACACTTTTCCTACCAGCTCCTCCAGTTTACTAAGAAACTCGCGCACTTGGAACAAACACACTGCCACACAAGTGCACCTACAAAGCAAGAAAAGAGTAAACAAGAAAAGAGCTAAATAAGTTATTTCCACACAGGTAATAGAGAATGGAAAAATCACTCAAGACAGTAACATTAGCTCCCTTCCTAAATCATTGCCCTTAAACAACGGAAATGATAACCGCAAGTTTAGCTCCAGCCTTGAACTTCATTTTATGTAACAGTCAGTATCCATGCTATTTAAGAAAATGTCCACAATGAAAACTAGTGTGGAGCATGTGGAGATGACAATACCATTTCTCTAGCTGGTCCAGGCAAACATTGTCTGGAGCTCCAATACAGGATTTCTGCTGCCTCCTCTGCCACTCCACCAACTCTTTCTTCACCAAAGTGTTGATCAGGTCTTCGATCCTGTCCAGGAGCTTGTTTAGGTCTACCAATGTGCTCTGGGGAAGTGATTATATGGTTTGGAGAACAAAAACGAAAAGAATTAGGAGAATAGTTGGACTGGTGAGATGCTGGCATTCTCAAAGAATATTAATAACGTCTTACCTTTCTACAGTCATTCAGCCTATTGACAAGTAACTGAAGAACTTTCATTTGTTGGTTCCTATCAGTCTCGTCTCCCCGAGCTGAAAAAAAAGTTTCCAGAGTGAGATCACAATTTCCAAACAGACAAGTGAAAGACAACATGTATCTGAGATTCAGACCATGTTATTGCTCATACTCAGATGCGTACTTTAATGCTCTTACCCTCCATTGTGTGGGTTTGGTATTTAAAATCAAACTCATCTTGCTGCTCCTCCAAACATATCATTGTATGTTCCATACACTATTTTCCAAAAAGCACAAAGAAATAACAATCAATAACTGTAATATAGTTAATCTACAAAGTACAATATAATAACATTAAGCAACAATAATAAAGAAACTACACCTGCATGTCATTCCTGAGGCCAGCCATTTTACGTTCAAGGTCCTGCTGGCTGGTTGTCTCCATGGCTTCCTCTTCCACATGCAAAAACTGGACCTGAGACAAATCACAAGCAGGCATGTAGATCAGGAAATATTCATATGTGATACTGGGAAATGTTGTACAGCAAAAAATATGTTTGGATGAAATTGACACTTAGGACGTTATCACTACTAGATGGAAAATATTCACTTTTTAGCACACATGTTCAGTTCTACAGTTTATATCACATATATGAACTAAAAAACACAACAAAATATTCAAATATTCTTTGTATACTTGCTGTTTCTTAAATGTGTTGCATGTATGTATTATATGATGTAATGTTGCTCAACCTGCTGATCCAGATCAGCAGTTTGCAAGATCTCCTTCTCTTTGTCCAGAAACCATGAGATGGTGCTTGCCAAGGTCATCGGATCATCCTGGTACTTCTGTGAGAAGAGAGAAGACATATAGAGGACGGTCATCAGAGTCAAACTTAATTATTAAAAATTACTGACACCTGCAGGATAATGAGGGAGAACTACCTGAGGTGTTGACTAAGTACTCTCTAAAGCCAAACAAACCTGAAAGTTATGTTTATAGCGTCTAATGTTGTGCTGCATTAGAAATGACTCCTCTTGTACAAAGCGACTGTGCTGGATATCCAGATTCTCCAACAGGATCTGGAACAGCACCATAGCCAAGTCCTGGTCTCGTGCAGCGCGTTGCCTAGAGAACAAGAAAACAACATATAAACACAATGCCCAACAAACAGAAGCAAACATTTATGGCTTTGATAACACAAGGGCCACGAAAGATAATGTAGCCTTACCACTCCTGTTTCTCAATCCAACCAGACAGGTAGTGCCGAACATCCATGGGCAACGCATCTCGATCATAGAGCTCATGTAATTGCTGTGCATACACAGCAGGCAGTTTCCTCAGTCTCTCCCACTGAGTCATGCTGATATCTATGAAGAACACACCAATATGCACTCAAGCAGCCACGTAAGATATTGACAACTAAATTCAGTGACCACCAATCATATACAGTACCATCAAGGAGTCACAGAAAAAAGTTGTCCAACAACCTGCCTCCTGTATACTGAGGAGAACTGAAACTGTTTTAAAGGCAAAGTGTGGTCACATTAAATATTAAGTTTTTTTTTCTATTTACTGCATTTACTATGATGTCAACTAATTAAAAGCATATTTGTGTCTAAAGCTGTTGCACTGTACTGTGAGTCCTTAAAATCATCACATCACAAATTAATCTAAGTGAAAAATAACCTATTGTAAACAATGACTTTTTAAAATAGGTTATTAATAAATCTGTAATCGACAGCCGAGGGAGCAAAGTGCAAGCTATTGGGATGACTTATGGCTTGTAATAGATGCAAATTTTGTGACTGTGGTTCTTTAAGTCTACTGAAAGCTATGACCAAATGCAATCTATTTGTATCTTGTGTATGTTAATATTAAAGTAAGGTCTTCTAACCTGTTTATCAACAGCGCTCGACTCGACGGTAATGACACTACTCACCTTCCTTCATAGGCTGTAGTCACTCCGATTTCTCTTATGAAATGTTTACGAAGTAGCGTTAACTGATCATTTAGGATAAGTGCATAGTTAGCGCTTGTTTCTCGTCGTAAACTTTGTCTCTGTAAATGCTGTCCAGTGATATCAACACAAATAACTTCCAGTTGTATGCAGGCGTGTGGATATTATTTCCGTAGTCTCTTTACTCAGTTCTCTGTTTCATTGGATATCTACTCGTCCCTCCCAACTGCCTTGCCACCAGCTAGCCCAGGGCGCCATTTTGGCTCTGTCGTAGCGAAGTCAAAGCGACATCAGGAGCCGAAATGTCCGAATAAATCCGCGCAGTTTCCTGGGGAGCTCGAAACTGACAGTTGATTGGTCGAGACTGGTAGAGTGTAGGACATGCTATTGGTGCAGCCTCACGTCACTGCCTGGTCACTACACTACCCGAGGAGGAGCAGAGAGCAGAATAGAAACTTACGGCCCCGTCTGGATATTTCCTAGAAATGACGTTTTGAGTGTTATTTATCGAGAATAGGAGCATGTGACGCAAACATTTGAGTAGTTTTAAACGTAGTAACCACAAAACAGGTTGTGTCTCGTCGATGCGTTTACCACGAAGTGGTTGTTTTTTTCCCTTTAAAATTGTTTACAGTAGAAGTAAGCCTGTGTAAAAGCGCTATATACCACAATGCAAAATAGACCTACTCATTATTGCATTCAGAACTGTTTATTTTGTTCAGGAAATAATGTTCACAGGGGCCTATGGGATGGAAAGTACCTAGGCGGAAAGATTCCACTGACTTGTTATTACTGATGCGATAAAATTTAGTTACGTTTGAGGTGAAATTAATTGTATATTTAAGGATGCGCCTTTTTAAGGTTTAAGTTCATATGTAGTAAATAATTCTGGAAGTCAGATAAATGTAATAGGGTTAGTTCAAGTACCAAAAGCTGCACAATTAGTTTACACCACTGCTTATACCTCAGTTTCATTTGCTTTTTAGATATGTGCACAGAAATAATACGCCTGTTTGTGTCATTTTTGGTAATCACCACCCTAAAAGGGAATTTCCGTTTTTTGCAACCTGGACCTTATTTCTAGGGTTAAATACGTTTACATACTCACCCCAAAAAGTATGGTGTAATTTTGAGTCCATCAAACCATATTTAACTCTAGAAATAAGGTCCAGGTTGCAAAAAATGAAAATTCCTCCTCAGTAGTCACTGTGGCGATTTATTCATCCCTACAAAGTCTCCAGTAGATGTCACAATTGGCACATCGTTACAGAAATTAAGATGCCAGTTAAAATTTCAACAAACTGGAAGGCAATGAAAATCTTTCCATGGTGAATCTCCTAATCATGGGATTATAGAGATGATTTAATTAAATTGACTAGTTTCAGGTTGTTTGAATTTACATATAATCATTTTACTGTGCACTTAAATCTTATCATCTTTAATAGTAACAGTCTAAATGAAATTTAAACCTCATCCTACCAACATATTTAAAATACATGGGATAGCCTACATGGGACCCAAAGAATAAACTTCTGTAAGAAACAACCATCATAGTAATATGTTTACTAATTTCTTCTTGAAAAAATATTATTTATACACGCCTAATTAATGTTTTGTTGTTGTTTTTTTTTACCTTATCTTTCTTTTTAAACCTCTGACCTTTGTACCATTTCAAGCTATTCATTGGATTTGAACAGCTTGAATTTCTGGAAATATTGGGATGCTCTAAAACCTTTGAACTTCACTATATACGTATATAGCTTTTCCCAGTATATACAGAGCAAGAAGCAGATAACTTTCTGGACAGGTTATGAGTCTATTACAGGGACAGGCATACAAATACATTTCACTTTACCTCTGATGCACATGTTTGCACTGCTGGAGGACATTTGGAAGAGCACCAGTGCTACTAATGACCTTCATGATGGCACTATTATATTTAGGTGCCCCAGTAAGCCAGCATGAAAGATACTTACACCCTGAAAAAGAAGCAGCTAAACTAACTATAGCCATTTATGACTCTGCTTTTCCAACTGCCCTCTGCTAAAGTGGTTTATTCTTTCTCTTTATGTGAAGTGACCACCTTGGTGCCCCATTGTAAAATAAAATAGGCTTAATGGTAATAATCAGGATGTCACTTAGTGTAACCCACTTATCAATGTGGTTTACTTGAAGTTGTTTGTACTTTGTGGTGTTTGAATTTAAACATGATCATAATTACTTGCTGCAGGTTTTATCATAAGCTATGATGTTGAGTGCTGGTGCAGATGTGGAGAAGAAGGTGTTATTTGTTTCATTCAGCTTTACACCAGCAAAAGGAGCTCACAGCACATAATACTCTTTAGGATATAAACTGCACGCTGACAGCCACTGCATGCACGCAGATTTAATATATACTTTATTAACATTTAAAGGATAACATATAAAACAAAGAAATCACCTCATAATCTATTGTCCCTGCAATTACACCAAAGGTGGTAATGTGACTCTAACCCAACAGAAGGTTTTGATAGGAAGGAGGAAAACTGGTGGAGGAGAAAAAACAAGGAAAAACAGCAATGGAGGGTGAAAGTCAAAGTATTGAGGGTTTTAAGGATTGAGTTTCCTGAGACCAGTTTTTTATATGTTGCTGCTTAACATGATAAATTGTCCAACTATTGTATCCATTATACACAAAAGCATTTTTTCCCTAAAATCAAAGATTCAAAGGTTATCTTTAGAGGTTACTTATTGTTAGATTATTGTGACTGTTTACAAATAATTTTTTTTATGTAAATCACTTCATACGTTAATTGGATTTTAATAGCTTAGATTAGACTGTCTTTTTCCAACTGAAAATCTTAAATAGTCAAACTTGAGAGAAAGTAATTATTGTGCAAATAGTGTAAAAATAAGTTTACAAAGGAAAAGCTTTTTTCCTTTTTCAAACATGATCCACAAAAATTTGTGATCCTGTATTCCAAATTATCTACATTATTTCAAGTCTGGTAAAATATTTTCTCCGAAACCATTCAGTTAACAAACATTGATCCTCTCTCATTTTTACAAATTTTAAAACATGTAGAAACTAAAATATATTCATTGCCAGAGCTTCACATATGCATCAGTCTACTGTACAGTGATGACACCCTCCTCCCAACTGAACTGGTTCACCAGCAGGTCATCTTCCCCCTTCATGGAGCTGAGCAGATACTTGACTCCAGCTTTCACTCCACTTTTCACCCCTGCACCTAGGGCATAACCTGCCACCCCAGCAGTCCCCCCTGTGGCAACCATGAGAGCATCTGTGCCGAGGTCAACAGCAGTGAGGATGGCTCTCTCCTTGGCAGTTTCTGAGCAGTTGACTGAAGCGTAATACACAGCTGTGCCGAGGTTGTAAAGGGTGCTAACTGCAGGGATCCACTCTATCACGTTGTACACGCGCTCCTCACTTTTGTTGATACAGCTCATTTGGGCGCTCCGTCTCATCCGTCCACCGGAAGCAGCATGGATCAAAAAATTGTCCCCAGTACTGCACTGATGGATCCAACACTCAGACTCGGGGGCTTCCGAGGGCAGGATGCGACTGCCTTTCTTCAACACTGCCTCATACTTGCCAGGTCTCATTCCACTGCTGGTCACACCAGCACACAGGACACCCAGTCTCTCACAGGTGTTCAGAGCCTCCTCCAATGCACCTGTGGCTCCATCTACAACTGTTCCTACCAGTGTGGTTCCATTCACACTGGTCCAGCCCTCACAA
>JANJYP010079295.1:0-22492 GCA_024605115.1 Rastrelliger brachysoma
CCTTAGTGTATAGTATGAATTTTTCATATACCACCACATCAATGCATAGATGAAATAATTGCTGTAAGTCTTAATGGGCAGCTAAATAGAGAGCTAATAGAGAGTGCTACAGTCTGGGGTGGGGGGGTGGGGGGGGCTATAACTTTGTAACACAATGACTGATAATAACCGACAACTAGCTTACATATAAGCATTATTACATACTGAACCGGTCCTGCGCTATTCTGGGCCCAGGTGCAACATCGCGCAAAAAGTTGTAAATGTACAAATGCTGTAAATACACTTGTAGTCGTTACACATCTGGGATAGCTCTCATCTGTGGGCAGCTACAGATTCTCAGAGTCTGACAGCAACAGGTCCAACTGCAGAAAAAGTTTCCCTCTTCACTCTTCAGGAGTGCAGTCATTGCAGGAACAGCAGCAATTTATTTCAGGTAACCATTATATGTTGAGTTTCCTGGTGGTTCTGTTGCCCTTCTACCTCTATTCTTCCATTCTTTGTTTTACTTTTTACAGTTGTTCATCTGCACGCAGGCTCAAATATATATGTTTGACCATTCAAAGTCTAAGCAAAGTGTCTAAGCAAAGTGAAAGACTGCCTCATACAAACAAATTGGTAAACAAACGAACAAATGTGTGTGTGTGTGCGAACAAATATTGGGTAAATTTTAGTTGACCACAGACTGCTGCAGATATAGACAGTTTGTCAAAATGCTGGTATATGAGACTAGTTCCTGTATTCACTTTTGTTCAGACTCACAAACTTCACTCAGTCAGAATGACACCAACTTTTAAAGTGATTCATGTAAACTTCATGTACTGCTGACAGTATAGCACTATAAAAGTTACTAAAGACCCAGTCAGGCCAAATACGCTTGGGTGATTGGACGAATATATCGCCAATCGCCGATTGGCTGAGTCCATCGTGGTTGTATTCATTTTTGGTGATTTTTGGACGATATTTTGGTTGTTTTATTTAGCTTAATCAATGGTCTGCCTCCGCAGAAGTAAACACAGCACAGATTAATAGTGTGCGCGTATTAGGACGGGTGACGTGATTTCTACTGTGTCTTTCACAGCAATTCATAAATCATATTTGAGAACTGCATTTAAAAGAATGCAGTTTTGGGCCTTGATCATGATAAGAGCGCAGCACATTTATGTTATCCTGATCACTCTCACCTGTTTGCTCATCTAGGGGCTGTGAGCCAAAGTGTCTTTCTGCAGTCAGCAGATACCGTTTAAAATGATGTCACACACTGCTGTTTTCGACCCGTCTTGTAGCTTTACTCGAAGATCTCTGTAATTTATTTATTGTTAAACTAATAAGAGTATAACCTAGTGGCTTTATGTTCAAATTAAAGGTTTTACTCTTCCTAAGAGGCCACAGAGTGTTCTCTTCACTGGCTGTAGAGGTGCTTCATCGCTGGTGCCCCCCGCCCAGCAAATATATCAGCAATCGCCGATTGATACGCTGACGGTTGCCGGTTGGACATTTTTGACATATCGCCCAAGCCTAATGCCAAAACAAAACAAAACAAAACAAAACAAAACAAAACAAAACAAAACAAAACAAAACAAAACAAAACAACAAAAAAAAAATCTGTGAATTAGTGAACCAGAATACAAAAATATACAATGATGCAATTTTGTTTTGTTTAACTGCAGAAAGTACAGTAAGGCATTGGGTCATTGCATTAGACATGTCATATTGACTTTCTCTGAAGCTGATGTGGTCGTTCTTATGATGACATATTTTCTGCACGTTGATTTATGTGTTACAAATGTTTGGTAGGCATCTTTCAGAACTGCTGGACTGTTTTATATTAAAGTGGTCTAAATATATTATATCAAGGTATTTTTAAAGAGAATGAGATGATATACTGTTATACAACATTGCACAAACAAGGTGTAATGACCCAAGCTATTATTTTGCCTGTCATCATTCGCAGGATGATATATAAGTGGCCTATTGAGGCTGAACTTTCTGCTTTTACTTCTAGGCTAATTTTGCACCCTATACTTTTTTCTTTATAATTTACTTTTTTCTCTGTCTCTCACACGCCTTCACACACATGGACATAGAACACATGATTTAGGCCATAACACTCAGGAGAAGACAGTGTCACCTCGTAAACATGTGCTCTGCTACAGTATAGATATTGTTCTCATTTGTATCTTCTGACATGTCTATTGGGGTAGTGGTGCCAGCTGAAATTTTCCTCCTTAGTTCTAGAGAATAAAATTGTGTTATTCAATGGACAGCAAAGTATGTTGTGATATGATCAACCACAGAATTGCATTAAATAGACCCTGGAAGTAAGGTTTTGTCAGCAAGATGTTACAGTATAGCTTTTGACTAACTTTTGATGAATGTGGGCACTATGTTGACATTGCAGCACACCTGCAGTCTGAAGGCCCTCTCAGCTTGTCATTTCATATGTGTCTAAGATAAATGTCATGACACAATCTATTATGCCTCTAGACTTGAAGCGTTGTGCTGTGACAGCTCCTCTGTATAAAGACAGGAAATGATGTGTGCATGCATGTGTATGTGTGAGAGTATCTCAAGTCTTTCTGATCACAGTCATATGGGACTGCAACTAATAATAAAAACAATAAAATTAAAATAATCATTTAGTCTATAAAATAGCAGAACATTTTGTAAAATTCCAATTTTAATGCCAAAGAGTCCAGTTTTGAATCATCAAATTTTAGAAGCTGCAACAATTTCTTGCTTAAATAATTATTAAAATGATTATTTGAAATAGTTGTAGATTCATTTTCTGTTGATGCAGCTCTATGTTAATGTTGATATGTTGACATTAATAAACATGCACATATTCACTTAAGTACCCATACCAAGACTAGAATTTGTTGTAATATGTTTAGACTACCCTCAACAGATTACATCAGACCAGCTCTCAACACCAAATTCACACATAGGTTCGCAGATAAAACAATAGAATTCGGTAAACAAATAAAGCTGTGGTATGACCACTGGCACATATAGTAGCTTCTCCAACACACTGTTTAAAACACAGATAGAGAAATTATTATCTCATTTGGAAATCAAATATACCACAATGGCATGCTGTCTTTCTGGTTCATCATTTTCTGATTGAGCAACAAGCTTTTATAAAACAGAAACTCTTTTAAAATTTGTCATAAAATTTGAAATCTAGGGGAGTACTTTTTTATAACCTAAAATGTACACAACACAATCACTGACACAGTTTAAATTTTTTGCTATATTAAGGCATAATCAGCAGGATATACATATGCAGGATTTTTCTGAATAACAATGCATACGCTTATATAATCCCTTTCAGTTATCACTTATAACCCACTAGAAACTGGTGGTAGGGCTGTACTATAATTTTAATAGTTATCTTTTTGTTGCTGCTTTAAGGTTAGCGTAGCTCAGTGGTCTTTTGCAGGCAAAGCAGCCTCATTAAAACAGTGGTGTATGAGGACTGTTCAAGTAGCTTTTTTGGTCAGCTTTTCAGTGATCAGCTGAATTATGTGTTTACCCAACACCAACTGACAAATCTTACATTGCATACCTTTAAAAAAAGCTATACCAATGAAATGTAGGCCATAGATATGTAATTATCACTTTTTGTAAATGACACATACTACTCTCAGGGTGGAGGAGCTGAACTCCACTCATCTCCTTCTCATTCGAACACTGCTCTGTCAGTTTGTGTGTTAAATGGTGAATGCACAAGAACACCGTCATTCTCTCTGGCCTGTTGTGATGTGGTTTGGGGAAATTCTTTGCGGGGGTTCAGGCGGTTACTTTCCTGGCTCCGACAGCCATGCGTGGGTAGTTAGTGAGGTGATCTCAGTCAAGTTTGCCTACAGTGGAGCCCCATTCCAGACAGCCAGACACCATAATGCCAGTCCATCTGTAACCCATAATGACTGTGTGCCACTGGAACTGGTCATTTTCGTTTTCACTGTCAATTCTCCCCTTGGCTTCCTCACCTCACAACTGCTGACTGCATCTAATGACCTGAGTTGTTAACCTTTCTACATTTGTACTCATAGGGGGAATGCAGTTGTTTAGACACTTTCTATTTGCTGGTTGTAAGTGATGGATGTGCCTCTGGAGAGGGGGCTATATCTCTTCTTGCAGATAAACAGACACAAGACAGAGTTAGATGCTCCCCTGGGAACAGTTTGAACCACTGGCCAGGTTACAAGCTCATGTGGGAATATAACACCCACCCTTCTCAGCCCTCACCACCCCCCACTTGGCTTCTCCTCTAGCCCAGTGGTTCCCAACCTTTTTGTTTTGTGTACTCTCTGAGCCTTTTTGTCATACCATGAATAACCCCTCACTGATTTGATTCTTCAAATGTAGAACATAACACAACTGATTATTAAATTCAAACAATTTTATTTTATTTTCTTAATTTGAATATATAACTAACTAACTAACTAAATAGCTAAATAAATAAATAAATAAACAGATATAATGAAATGATAATTCTGTAAAAAAGATATCTATCATCCCTCAGAGGTTTCTTGTCAGTGATCTTATATTATTCTAAATATGAAAAGAAAATCAAACTACTTTTTAATATCTGCTCATTCCTTTTTGATTCAATTTATTTGTGCTGTTGAATAGAACCACTGTGAAACAATCATTAAATAACATGTTATTATTCAGCGCTACAGTCACCTCTCCCTCTCTTCATAATCCCTTTCCTCTCAAAGCCTCAACCAAAACTGGTATTTTGGTTTAATTGGTGATCATGTTAAAGGAACACTCCAGTGAAAAATTATCCCAGGATCTTTTTTCAGAATGGAAACTAATCAAATAAGACCTCCAGAGAGTTTTTTTTCACTTACTGACCTGTATCGCATTTGACCGGAGCAAAGTTACAGCCTCAAAATGGCTAACATGCATCACTATGGGGCGGTGCGCAATATACTTACAAAACCGGCTCTTTTAATGATTAATACTGTTCAAAATGGCACCATACGCCTTCAGTAGTATGACTAGAGTCTCTACATATAAAACCAAGCATCAACAACTTATTTAGCATACCGGGGGGTTATCAAAAACCTTCCAGTAAAGACTTAACAATGGTCGCCCTAGCTCCACTTGCATGGAAGTCTACTAGTCAATCACTAAATGCACTCCAAAAGCAAGGAGCCCGTTTATTGTTTGTGGCAGTTTGCTCCAGTATAAATTAAAGGAATAATTCACCAAAAAATGAAATTCAGTAATTATCGACTCCAGAGTAATTTTTTATTCCTCAAAGTTTAAATCACTAGTGCAGCCAGGTATCTCTGGTGTTTGTGTGTAGCTCGGTCACTCACAGCAGGATGTCTAACGTTAGCCTCTGCTAGATACAGGATGATGTTGTGTTAGCGTAGCATATCCTGTAATGTAAGGAAGTCACCAGTTAACACAGTCACCAGTTAAACTGCAACACGGGCGGAGTGAGCCAGTGTATCAGATCAATAACACATTATGTAACAATACTTTAACAGTGGTTAGGTTCAACAGCAGAAACAACGTGAACTGAAATTAATTCAAATACAAATTGTCTTTTTTTCCTGGTCAAAAGGAATGAGCATAAAATTAAAAAGTAATATTTCAAAAATAAAATATAAAGTCACTGAGCAATAAAGATAGATTTCAAGGCTAAGGCAAAATATCGATATATCATGTATTGTGACACGGCCTAAAAATATTGGGATATTAGTAAAAGGGCATATTGCCCAGCCCTAGCTCACAGCATTGAGATTAATTGAGAATAGTTTCATTAATCAAAATAATGGTTATTATGATTATTTAGATCATTTTGGTCAATGTGTGTTTTCAGCTCTTTTTACTATTGTCTGAAGCAAGCATTAAATATATAGTATATGTATATACTGTAGATACGTATAGTTCAAATATGATAGCTGCTGCCCTGTAAGTAGGAAGCTGTCTCTCAGTGACTTAAGCTGTGCTTCAAATACAACAGCAGTGAAGATAAGGGCACAACATGTGGGTCTCATACCTTGAATGTGCTTGAGAACAGAACACAGAGCTCTCTGGTGCTTTGAAGTGTCTAAGGAGACATTGTTGAGTGTCAAGTTAACTTTCTGTCTTTCTCTTTTTGTCCTCTTGCAGATTGTGCTGTGGTCTGCTGAACAGCGGAAAGTGGATTGATAAGAATAAAAGTGTGTATACGAGAAAAAAGAGACTGTTGCACAATGTGCTAGGAGAGCAGCAGGTGACAACGTGTTGTTTTTCTGATATTGTCGAAGTGTCAGAGAGACGGGAAAGGACGCAGCAATGGGGCGGAAGAAGATACAGATCACCAGGATCATGGATGAGAGGAACAGACAGGTGAGTGCAAGAATTGTACTTTGCATGTAGACAAGAAAGAGTAGTCATATTAATGTATAAAATATTATATTGATGAAAGATATATTTATTGTCTTATTTCACAAGATCTTATTGTGTTTTTGTTTTGTGCCTGTTTGAAAAAAGTCTGCTCTGTACCTGTCTGAAGGTTACAGTCTCTCTCTTTTTCACTTCCTGTCTTGGGCCAGAGTTTAGCAGCTGTCATGGTGTGCCTGGATCTAAACAGACATACCTCCCTCCCTAAAGTCCTAGCCAGCTGAACAGGGACCATGACATTTCTTTGTCAGTGCAGTTGTATTTACAGACATGATTCCCCTGCCACCCTGCAATTTCACCCAGAGAAGTTGATGAGGCAGCAGGAGCACTGGGCTGCAGCGGGGGCCTCATGGCGTGGGAGTGAACCAAGGGTAGCGTGGAGCATAGCAGGATGGCTGTGGCCTCCCCACACTGTAGGGCTTGTCCTCTGGCCTGGCAGTATGGCTGGGCCCCCATGCTGTATCCCTATGTGTTTGCAGCTGTTTGGTAGTAATTAGTAGCAGCCACTGCATCACAGCACCCTCTCATTTGCAGGGTGGGTCAGCAGGACACACAGCACCCTTCTCTGCCTTGGCTACACTGGTCCCGTCTAGCCACAGAGAGGCAAAGAGCTGGAATTCACTCTGTCTGCTCACATTAAATATAAACTCCTAAACAGCAAAACACTGTACAAAACAGCCTGGGTCTATTTGAAACAAGAATAACAGGCTTGGATATCTATAGCATGGAGGCTGGCTCCATTTCTTTTTTAGCTATACCCCCTTTGATTACTTATTAATGAAGATGAAGGTTTCTGTTTGGCAAAATAGAATGCATCTTGTTAACGCCCCCTTAAAATATCATTTGCATACCTTTGCAGGTGGAACGACTTTTTGCTGTAAACACAAAAATATAATGGAGGTAGGGCTTTCTCTCCTGAGGGATATAATATAATAGCTCACCGCACTAGCCAGTCAGTACTCTGACCGTGTCTGTGTCTGTTACTGTGAGGCTAGCAGTTCACCCAAGTGCAAAACAAAAATCCACACTGTCGGCCAATTATCAGTGTAACACTTGGCTCTGGGTGGGATCCAAGCAGGAGGGCAGGGGAGGAATAGTTATTGGCTCATTTCTAGTATCTACATTGTATGCAATAACCTGTGACAGCAGGGGGAAAGGGAATAGTGGAAATAACATAAAAACAGGTTGTCAGGTGATTGCTAGGTGAGCAAGTTACTATCTCATATGATCCATTCTTTATATCCATTCTTTATATGTTATTTCTTTATATGAAGAGAGTGTTGTGTTTCCCTGTTGTGGCACGGAAAATTGGGAGATTACTGATGTTTCGCCCAAAGTCTAGTGTTTGCATCAGATTTTAAATGTCTCACAGTGTAATTTGTGAGAAAGTTTATCAGCAGAGCACAGGCACTTCAGCATGCATTTAGTTGGTTTTAGCTGGCTCAGCATAGACTTTGTCATGACAATAGGCTGCTGTGCTAAAATAAAGCTATAGTGTAAAGTGATGTATGCGTACATGTGTTCTTTTTTTCATGGGCCATGAAGCACACAGTGCCATCTCCCTGGGGCATTTCATAACCAGGGGGAATAGCCATTAGCATATGGTCTCCATTGTCGGGAGACAATTTGAATATTTATCTATGTTGCTCTGCTGCTAGCTATCCATACTCATAACATTAAAATGAAAGAAGTCATTAAGTAGGCTAATTAGATAGTATTGCTATACACAGTGTTGTATGAGGACAGTGGGGACTCCTTGCATTATCACTGCAAGTGCTTTGGGAAGGCTGTTCACCTTTCAGGATTTATGACACCATGTGGCACAGGCTGAGAAGGTCTGTAATTGCTATCAGGGACTGTGAATGCAAAGTTACAACAGGCAGTGAACTCAGCTAATATTTTTTATTTGCCTTCAAGCCATTACCATTAGATAGATTTGTTAATAATCACAACACATTCTGCAATTCAAATAAAGAAGCATATTATACAAAAATGACAATTATGTTAACTATGACTTTATACAGAGCCTTGTGTGCACACAAAATTATGTGTCTGCTGCAAGGTGTACAGAATGAGATGAGAAAGCAGAAGAGGTCTTTTCATGCATACTGTAAGATGGTAAAGAGCCAGTTCTTGTGCCATGCCCTGCATAAGTGATGGACCTACAACACAGCAGCAGAGTCATCAGCCAGAATTCACATGCTGATTGCAAATGAATGCTAGATAATAACCAGACAACAGCACCACTCTGGATGATTCACCTCATTTATAGTATTCACAGCAATTATTACCTTTTGAGACAGATGCACATATCACACACAGTCTCTAACACATTAACATTTTTCATAATATTCATGTCTTTCTTACTTACAGTATGCAAAGTACAATGTCTTACCAGTGGATCTCTGAAATGTGTCCTTCAAAAAGAAGAGTATCATCAACTCATGAACCACAAAAAATATTAACAGTGCAGCCAGTTGCCCTCTGAGCATTTTCAGGTTTTTTGCCAACTTCTCAGAGTCAAGCTCAGCTACTGTTGTGATTTGTGTGGATCTACAGGGGGAATGAAGGTGGTAGACATTTATCTTGTAAGTTAGTGCAGGGAAGAGGCTGAAGTAGCCTATGAGCAGTGTATAGTGACGTCCTCTGGATGCCATTAAGCAGGCTCACTGGGGGTAATTGCCCAAGTCATTAAAAGTTTGATGATTTTGCTGCTGGGTGGAGGGTTGCCTGCCCTTGCTGTGGCTCATTTTGGATTTTGCTCTGGCACGTCAAATGCCCATAGGCACAGAGCAACTCTGTCTCTCTCTCTCCAGAACATACCTCCCATTTTTCAGCCTTCACCAGTTCCTGAAGTTCTGAGCTGTCATCGTTATTTTTTTGATAAATAAAAAGCTTGTTGATAGACAATGGATGGAACAGAAGAACACAGATATAGTTTCCATAAAACTAAGCAACAAAACACAATGTCAGGTCATGGTAATTGTATTTTCTGCTTTTGGGGATCATTAAATTGATACACATGCAGGTTTGCATTGCATGAGCATTTGTCAAACATTAGTCCAAAGTGAAAATTCGTTGGTTGCAGCCTAACAGAGATTAACCATATTTGTAGTTTTCTCTATTTGAGAATGGGGCACTTTTGTGGATGCAAACTTAGAAGGTTCAACATCACATGACACTTCCTACAAAGTATAATCAGGGTCTGTACACATGGAAACCTGCATAGAAAACATTGTTGGTGCACACAGAGTTTAGTAAAACCTTCCTTCCTTACCTTCCCATCGCTGCCATCTTGAAGCAATTTTCACAGTAAACATCCATCACAAACTGAACACAATATCCAGGCAATGCGGATTCAGTAGAGAAGAAATTTGGATAGCTATTGAAGCTTATTTCCATAAAAATGTATCAACAATGTCCATTTTTGTCATTAATGATATATAAAAACAACTAGAAAAGCACACCAAAGCAACTCAGTTACACCGTGGTCCTATTGCGAATATTTGAAAATTTTATCCAAATCTGTCTGTAACTTTTCATGTTATTTTGCTAACAGTCAGCCAGACAAACAAACCCCAGTGAAAATAACCTCCTTGGTGGAAATCTGTCCATAACTTTTTTGAGTTATATTGCTAAAAGACAGACAAACAGGCAAACCCTGGCGAAAACATAAACTTTTTGGTGGAGGTAATGATAATAAATAATATAAAATAATGACAAAGCTGTTTTCTGGGTAGCTACGGCACAGAAGTGTTGCATTGATTGATCATAGGATAAATAAGTTCAATGATAAACTTTAATGCCATAATCCAGTGGTTAGAGCACATGCCTCGTATACAGAACTCTGTATTGCGTGTCTCACCCTCTCTCTCTCCCCTGATTTCCTGTCTGATTACTTTTGAATAAAGGCGTCTGTGCCACAAAATCTTAAAAAAAAAAATCATTTACCTGAATTATTTTCCGAATGACATACTCCTCTGATGACAGACTGCAACTGATAGCAGACGCTCCATGACTAGCACGCAATGCAACTGCACAGAGACTGCGAGTGTATTGAGACTGTGCGAGTCTTACTGCTTCGTTATTATTGCAGTCATGAATATGGACATAACTACTGCAAGGTGATCCAGATCACCACAAAATTTAATCGCTTGTTCCTAGACAGGCTCTGCTCAAGCCTCTTGTCCTCTGACCGCAGTCCTGTAATGCAATGCCATACTTTAGTCATGTGACTTTTGCCTGAATACCTGTTTTTTTATGTGCCGTTTTCACCTTACAGATTGTTTTTTTTATATCATTAACAACAAAAATGAACATTGTTGATACATTTTCATGGAACTAAGCTTCAAGAGCTATCCACATTTCTTCTCTACTGAATTTGTGTTACCTGGATATGGTGTTCTCTGATGAACTTTTTTTGTGAAAATTGCTTCAAGATGGCGGCAACAGGAAGGTCAGACGTTGCCAGCACAAACATATGTTTAAGTAAGCTCTTTGTGCACCAACAATGTTTTCTATGTATGTTTCCATGTGTAGAGACCCTGATTATACTTTGTAAGAAGTGTCATGAGAAGTTGACTCTTCCAAGTGTTTTTAAATAGCGTTTTGCATGTGCCTGCAAAAGTGCCCTGTTCTCAGCTAGAGAAATCTACCAGGGCTAAAAACTACAAATATGGCTAATCTCTATGAGGCCGTGACCAACTTAATTTTCATTTTAGACTAATGTTTGACAAATGCTCATGCAGAAATACAGTCTACAATGCAAACCCACATGTGTATCACTTTAAGGTATTTTGTGATGTTGTATTGAACTGCTGGCTTTTTTAGATGATGGAAAATTATTTGTGATTTAAGAGATGTAGGACATGGCCTCTTGTGACAATTTCAGTTATCAATAAGTTGAACAAGCTTTGTATTTAAGCTAAATCATTCTTGTTATTGAGTAGAGCTGTTTCTAGTAACCTACTTATGTTTTGTTAACTACCATGTCATCCTCTTTACTAAACAGGATCAGTCACGGCTGCGGTTTCAAGGTCAATCCCACCCAGTGGACGAGGCCTTTGTGCCCTCAGTTGTCTACATGGGGATCCTGGGGCTGTCCTCTCTCCCAGGGAGAGCTGATCCAGCCAGACAGTCATGGTGGCCCTGGCCTGTCTGCCAGGCCCCACACACTCTGGTGCTGCATAGCCAGGGCAGCAGCCACAGGGCCCGGGTCACTCTGCCAGCTGGTGCCAGACCTCTCTGTCTCTCAAGCCCATTCTCATGTCTGCCATGGGGGCTGTCAGAGGTGACATGAGATTCTAATAAGCTCCTCACCCCTCTGAAGGTGTTAGTGACTCAGGCATCTCCTGCCATGCCTCAGTCACAGCTGCACTTGCAGTCCCAGATGTCTTGTTTGTCATCTTGGCACCTCTGCCTGAGGACAGACATTGATAGACCTTTTGATTGACACATCAACTCTGTGTGGATGTGTGTGTTGGGTTTGTTATAGCATATGTTATTATATACAATACAATTTTCAATGGTAGGGTGAATGGCAGAGGAGGATGAAAGCAATAAAGCACAAATTGAATTAGCAGTAAAAGCATGGATGACAGGCATAAATGCTCTTGCTATAGATTTTAAATGCATTTTCTAAGGATACGTTGCAATTTTGCATATAGATAGATGACACTATGCTGTCTAGTACAGATGGATAGCACAATTTTCTCTGCTGCTACACAACATATTGACTTAGACTGACATGACAGGTGTGTGTCTTTCCAGAAACACCTTACATAGTGCAGCTTATAATAAAATTTTGTTAGATTGTAAACACATAAAACTCACACTCAAAGTGAAAAAGTGTGTTCATAAGAAATAAATTTCCAAGCTCAATTAAACCACAGAAAAAAATAGGTTATGGTGGTGGAGCACTTGGGAAATAGATGGAAATGCAGAAAGTGTGAGCTGTGAGCAAAATTAACAGCTCATCTTGACATTGTGAGAGCATCTTAAAAGGTCAGAGTTTTCAGCCCGGCACAGTCCAAATGAAATGCTAGTTCAGTCATAGATCTGTCTGGTATTGTATGGGTTGTTATAATGACCTTATCAAAGGCAGAGAAAGTTGAAATCACTCTAATAAATTGGAAGTTCAAATGTGGCCTCCCTATTTTTCACTTAATGTATCAGAACAGCTGTCAGATATACTGGTACAGTATGTAATACAGGACAGCTTTACAGTACAACTGAGCCTAATCCTGTCATTCAATTACATAAATTAGTCAGGTTGCTACGCTACATGTGTACCACATCTTACTATTGAATCAACCACATCGACTGTCTGACTCGTGGGTGTCTTTGACTTGGTGAACCATAGGAAAGCTCTGCCAGTGAACCTCCCACTTGACCTGAAGGATGTCTGTGGTTTTCCACTGTTTCACCAGTCACCCCAGAAAAGATAGGGGTGGATGGAGGTTATATATGAACATGCTGCACTTTTTTAGAAATTATAACAATAGGGAAAAATAGGGTACAAAATACCCCACTTCTTTCTCTATTATAGGAAACTGTGTAAGTACAGAAGAGTAATGTGCTTGTCACCTTTAATGGCAGTGTGAGCAGCAGCTAGCTTTTGTAGAGGTTCTGCTTTGTGGCTGGGGCAAGGACCAAGTCTTGGTGCTGCTGCTGAGGTTGAAATGGTGCAGGTCAGCAGCCCTGCACTCAGCACTCTTCCATGCATCCAGGTGGAACAAAGTCCTCGCTCAGCGTCTCATCCTGGGCTTCCTGCTGAAAGGTGACATCTCCCTGGCTTAACAACCACATTCATCTGCTAAAGAGCATACAATTTGTTAATCATTTTCACCACATGACAGCACCTACATTCTAGTTGATTAAGCAAACAAACAAATCTGCATGCAAGCAAATGAGCGAGAGGGTGACTATGATGTTTAGTCAGAGGAGACTAGTATCAGCTGGTTAAAACTGCAGGTGCTCTAACTTGGAACAAGCAGTCCAGAGATTGGTCATAGTATATCCCATTGTCTGCCTCTATGTAGCTATTCACCTAGGGTATCAACAGAATGACATGGAAATCACACAGTGCATTTTCTGTTCAGCCACACTTGCTCAAAGGCTCTATGTGACTTTAATTTGCAAGAAAAATGCTGTTTGATTCAACTTCTTCTGTATTTAAACCTTGTCATTTAAAGATATGTCATTTTAAACTTTGTTTTGTCATATGAGCTTGAGTACCTTCGATGCATTGAATAGAAAAGGACATGAGGAAAGGCTCCTCCATGTCTACAACAGGAATAGTTNTAAACTTTGTTTTGTCATATGAGCTTGAGTACCTTCGATGCATTGAATAGAAAATGACATGAGGAAAGGCTCCTCCATGTCTACAACAGGAATAGTTGTCCTGTATAATTACCTGTAATGTGGACGATTTGAAATTCATTTATTACAGTTGGAGTGACCCTGCTGTGCGAGTGGTTACACAGACACTATGCAACACATAGGATTATACTGAATTACACCAGTTAAAATGAGGGTATAGCCGCAAGCTGTGACCAATTAAAGTTGAACAAAGCCAGCTCATCTGCTCAAGTCCTCTCTTAGTAGGTCAGTGAAACTGATGGAGAATACAGACACATGCACTCCTCCGTGCTCTGAGCACAGCTTTTACTAGCATATTCACAAGGCACATAGTATGATACACACAAAAGACACATGCACTGAAGACAACCATGAAACAATAGCCACATTTCAAACTGTTTTCCAAAAACAACCATTACAAAATCAAAGGAAAAAACATCTTCCCTTTTTATGTGTGATGTTTTTAGTTTGAGAAATGAGTGTAGCATACTGTAAAGAGATGTTATAACATAATGACATGTGTATGGGTCTGAAGCAACCACAGAGACAGAGCTGCAGAGATACAGGACATAAAGTCACTTTGCAGAGAGGGTTGCATTACCATTGGAGTGATGTATGACCTGAAGTCCCATCAGAGAGCTCATGTTACAAGGCTTATGCTGCACTACAGAGATAGCTTTCCGTATATGGAGTCAGGGGCTACAGTAATGTATGGACCCCTATTGTTGCCAAAGCTCTGACTCAGCTCGCTGACTGGTGCCTCTAACCCTGACCTCTGGCCTGATAACCAGACACTTCGGACATGCACTATGTTATTGCAGTGATTTCTAAAGGAGGAGTGATCTTGTTATCTACCATCCTGATTACAGTAATATTGTAAGAACATAATGAGACTGTTAATACAGTATTCTCCTGGTTTAACCTGCACTTTAAACACTTAGTTATTTTTTGAGTAGCACAGATTTTAAACCTGAGCACATACTATTACATTTTAAACAAAAAATTTAAAAGTACACTGTCTACATGAAGCATCCCTAAAGGATAATTGAACTCATAGGACTTGGTGTTACAATCCCGTATTGTAATCCACAATCATTCCTTGAGTACGAGATTTTATAAATGCTTCACTGGGGTCATCAGATGGGCAGTCTTCTACCTTTGTGCTTTGTTGAATGGCCCACTCAGCAGCAGAACATGAAGAGGATCAGTCGAGTCTGGTTTCTTCTGTCAGTGAGTCTGTCCTATTTATGTAGATTGTAAATCATAACCAGCAGCAACAGAACTTCAGGAGGATCAGTTGTCAAGGATTCAGTCTTTTCTATGTGGATTGTAAAACATAACTAGCAGCAAAAGCATCTCAGGAGGATCAGTCAAGTCAAGGTTTTGTCTGTTAATGATTCAATCCTGTTTATGTGGACTTCAAATCATAACCAGTGGCAACAGAACTTCGGAAAAGTCAATAGTCCCATTTATACGGATTGTAAATCATAACCATCGGTAGGAGATATATAGAAGCTAAACTGAGGCCATCAGGTGGGCATCATCCTTCAGAGGATGATGCCCACCTGATGTCACAGGATCACCCTCCACTGCATTTATGGTAATCTTTCCAGCCAGTTCTTGTTGACATGGCCACAGGAACCATACAGCTGACCTCCACAGGGACCACCTTCAGTTGTTAGATTGGAATAGTTCAGGGTTTTTTTGTGCTTGTATGCTTCACCAGCTGCATCCTCCCATGGCGCCATTTGTTTCACAATGAACAGGGCCTTTTATGATGCTTACCACAGGATCAGATCCAGCTTGGGATCAACCTTCATCTTCCAGTCTGTATTCAGTAGAGTTCATTCTTTTTTGTGGTTGACCTCTTTAGTACATTTCCTTCTACTACAAAGGCCATGGAAGAAGTCAGGGGTTGGGGAAAAAGGGCATTGTTGTTAGGCCTCCATTCTTCCAGCACTAGTGCCAGTTGTTGAAGGACCTGATTGCGCCTCCAGGTGTCGTGTCTTTGGGTGAGTTTGGTCTTGCAGCAAGTAAGCACTGCATGTGCTGGTGTTTAGCAAATGGGACGTGATGGGTTTATCCAACAAAACTGTTTTATGTTCTTGGGATTGGTGATGAAGCTAAGTCTGCCTCCTTCTGTTTTCCAGAGATCCTTCTGGAAAGTTTCTGGTGTGCAAGGTATTCTGATCTTGCCCATTGACCTTGTTTTGGCTAGGTGACATTATCTCCATACTTGAGAGTGAATTTTGTTTGCTGCACTATCATGGATAGGTTCTGCTTTCTTCTTGTTGTCACTCTGGAAGCTGCCACCTGTATTGTGGCATCCTGAGTTTCTGGCAGGGTCATGTCCAGCCTTACCTTTAAGCATTTGTATTCTTCAATAAAGTTAGTGATAAGCAATACCAGGGCACTGTTTCCCTACGAGCCAATATTGGAATTGTAGGAGTCCAAGCCACTTCTTGATGTACTATAGTAGTTCTCTCCAGCTTTTTGACTTTGGTGATAGGAGCATCCTACATTGTCAGAAGCAACATTTTAAGTATACCTGAATTAAAGCCTTGTCTACTTTAACGAGGGCGTTGGTGATTTCCTTCAACTGCTTACTGCTTACTTCAACTGAGTCCTTAAGGCTTGTATTGTACCATTGTCCTAAGCTTTTGACTAGTATTTCTCATAATATAACAGTAATTCAAAATCTACAATAATATAATAAATTATATCACTGCCAGGAAACTTTATGTTGCATAATAAGTATTTTTAGAACAGTACTTTTAAACTTAAGCTGTAGCTTTAATGCAATGCATTTACTTACAATTAAGCATTTTATACTCTTGCAATGCTATGTTTACTTGAGTAAAATAAGATAAATATTTTTTCAACACTAGCAGTTACACAATAAGCATGGAGTAAAAGAAATAAATTACTACTTTGCATCATAAATAAGAAGGCTAAATCAATATTTACTATTTGCAAATTGTGTCTATTCTCTAATGAATGTTTTTTGTTTTCTGTGTGTTCCTCAGGTTACCTTCACAAAGAGGAAGTTTGGTCTGATGAAAAAGGCCTATGAGCTAAGCGTACTATGCGACTGTGAGATTGCCCTCATCATTTTCAACAGCTCTAACAAATTGTTCCAGTACGCCAGTACAGACATGGACAAAGTATTGCTGAAATATACAGAGTACAACGAGCCCCATGAGAGCAGAACCAACTCGGACATTGTAGAGGTGAGTGACGGTTGTTGTCTTATTTTGAGGGGAAACTTTCACATCATAGCATCAATTATTTTCTCTTTTTTAATTAATTGCAAAACACTGTCATTTAAATATATCAAATTTGGACTAAATGAATTATTTTAATGCTGGAATCCAGACCATGAAATGTAAAAACGTTAGCCTTTGTTACTGGAAATGCTGTAGTGGTAGTAATTTCGGACATACAAATGTGAGTAACAAGTAACAGTTTCCTTCTAGTCTTCATTCAGATAGGGCACAGGAGGTCTGCACTCTCTGATAAGTTCAACTTCTCATGTGCCACATTAACTGACATGGAAAACCTATCTCTGCACACACAGTAGCTGCTGACCACCAGGCTGACCCTGTTTCCCATAGATACTGTATTGTACCTGTAGGGCTTGTTTCTCTACTTATTTCTTAATGACAGAAAATAAGCTGGACTATTGCTGTAGTATCTTGTGAAAATACTGTGTTGAGTACATTCCATACTGCTCTACTATACAGCTACTATATGCCCATTGACTAGCAAAAGAGTATGCTACTTGTTATACAAACATACAAAATTGTCAGCCAAAAGTGTAAATGCCAAAGTAAATGAGAATGATACTTTCTGTTCACTGACACAGCTGTGGTTTCTGAGGTTATTCAATATCTGCCTTAAGAGATTGGTATCTTCATTCTGACTAAATGAGAGCATATACTACAATGTATGTAATGTCTGTTGATAGGATTATGACACCACTAGTATACTATAGAGTCATTTCATAGCTATTATTTGGAATAGAGTCTATTTCAAATAGCAGCTCTAAAAATAATGGGCTTAGGCTGTCTTTTTTTGTTTTTGGATGTTTTTATTAGACAACACATATTATTGTAGTGCAAGCACAATGATTTTACTGCCAACTGTCCACTTGAGACATGGACTATTTTTTATTACTACTGACTCATTAAGAGATATTAAAACTATACATAAGAATGTACATTTTTAAGAGTCCTTTAGAAAAGACTTTCTCTTGGAGAAATTAGAGAAATTACATGCAGCATAAAGGAGTCAGCTGTGGCCCATTATATTTTATTCATGCTGCTGCTGCTTGTGAATTACCTGCTTGGCAGAGCTGCAGAAGAGTGCTCTGGCATCCAGTAGACTCACGCAGTCACTCCTCCATCAGGGGCCCTCTGAGCAGAGCAGGGGCTCACCTGCATAAAAAATACATGGATACATTCCATACTTATGTAACAGTGACCACAAATTTGTTTTTGCCGTGACTCTGGAAGCCTTCTCATTTTAAGCTAGACTTTGCTGCAAACACAACACCACCTTGCATTTAGAATCATTAGTTATCCATTGCCTATCAGTTTGCCCATGCTTCTCAGGCTGTTATATCACATATGTGATATTTGTGTTGAAAGCATGGTGTAATTGGAATGTACATCCTGCATAATGTAGCACCAGTGGTCACATGCTGATTTCCCACTTAGTCCTTCTGGCTACTCTAAAGAAGTTGCTGCTGTACAAAAGGCGAGAACAAGCCACTGTTGTTCTCGCTCATTCGGCCAGCATCTTTGCAGATATGTACCCTTCTGCCTGCTGGCTACGTGATCAAGTCTCAGAAGTGAAGAAGCAGAGCAGAAGTAACCAATCTAGTCCACTTCACAGCATCACTATACAACCCCACTTTTCACTTGGCTTGAGAGCAAGTGCTATAGGTAGTTGATAATTAGTTGAAGCTTTTATCATTTGATAAGAGAAGTCTTGTTTTGCTGACTGCCTTTCCAGCCTTTTCACATCTCAGCTGTACTGGTCTTTGTACACTACATGGAGAAGCTGATGCATTTGTAATGATGGGAAGAATCCACCCCTCCCCCATTTATCTGGAGAAATGAGCCTCACATGAGGACACTTACTCTGGACACTTATCTAAATTTTTAAATTGTGTTAAACCAATCTTTGCCATGCAAACAATCATGTGCTCATTTATTCGAGTTTGGGAGGCCAGCAAACCCTCTCCCACTTTTCATCGGGAAACTTGTTCCGTGTGAGAAACTAAATCAAAGGTCACATTCCTGCTCAGTAGTACCATCTGTAGATAAAGGCTGAGCTGTGCAGTGTGGGAGAACAGTCTCCATGTTTTCCACAGATGGATGCATGCCTGGGCCACAGTTTGATAACCCAGTGGAGGGCTGTGGACTTTGTCTCAAACTTGGCTCACAGTCCAAAGCAGAGCAGTAGGCTCATATTTTTCCTTTATGTGTGCGTGTGTGTGTTTGTGTAATGGTGTGTGTATGTGTCTGTGTGTTGATGGTCTTCACCTTACCAACACTCCAGGCGACAAGTGGAGCTGCTGTATGAAAATCTCTCTCTTTATGCATTCACCTGTGTGTGTCACACAAACATTTGTAAACTATATTAAGGTGGACTTTAATTCTTTTAAGGTCTCTTTTCATTATTTTAATTACTTTATAGGTGAATACATAGTGTATTTTGTGCCGGTACTGTACAAATCAAAACAAATTCTATTTGGAAGTAATTTTATGTAGTTGTGTTATTTTGAAAAGAAGTGGCGCATTCATGACTGAAAGTTTTATAGTGTTGTTTCTATTGTGTTTCTTATTGAATTCTGTTTGTACCACAAATGAAAATGCTGCTGTTAGTCATTACATTAATCTAATGATATTTACTCTTCCTCCCCCGTCCACTAGTGAAGCTAATGAAATTTTGCTCATGCTCCTCTATAACCTCACACCATTCTGCTGCAGACAGAAAGACCACTGTCTCTAAGAGAAGCCTTGAAATCAAATAGTAACTTCAGAGGCATCATTCAGCATGTATCTGCCCTTGCTTTAAAAAGTTCAGTACAATTAAGGTATATATTTTAGATTAGGATTAGTTTGCAGAAACACGGAATTGACATTAAGTTAACACTTAATTGTAATCTTATAAAATCAGGGCTGTGAATTAGTTTTAAAGGACTGGCGTGTAGGATGAAGTGACATCTAGTGGTGACGTTACAGACTGCAACTTATTGAATACCCCTCCCTCAACCCAGTTTTACAGCTACGTATGGTAGCTGTAAAACCGCAATAGCACGGAAGGCCCTCTTTAAAGCCAGTGTTTGGTTTGTCCTTTCTAGGCTACTGTAGGAAATTGGCGGTACAACATGGTAGGCTTTTTGGTAGTGGACCTGCTCAATTTGTAGATGTAAAGAGCTCATTCTAAAGTGATGAAAACACAACATCTCTTATTTCCAGGTGATATATTAATGAAAACATACTCACGATTATATTCTGTTTCTGCCATTAAATCATGCAAAATCTTAAGCACTTTTCCTTTAACCCAGTTTAAGAATGTAGTTTTCATCAAATACCAATGCCATGTAATTGTAAATAAGTGGACTTCACCAAATGCAAAAAATTGACAACTCCGCTCTTTTTCAAGTCTTTTGCCCCAATGATTTGTGATAGTAAACAACATCAAGATCATTCATAGGGAAATTATGCTTATCTTCCTCATAATAAAAAAGGGTGGTCATTGTTAATGTGACCTGGGAAAAGCAGACAGTTCCTCCACTATTTATGAAGGAACAGTCTGCAGTCACAAATCACTATAGTAAGAGGAAATGAAATTATCATTACGTTTTATTTCATGATCACTATCAACATTTATCATAAATGCGGCTGTGTTAATCATTCAATAAGATATGTAAATTTTGACCATTACAGAATGTCAGACCCTGCATACATTTCTTCAGGTGAATCATACTTTGCTATTTACTGATTATTTTCAGAAAATAGTGCCCTTTGCAGATTTTACTCTTACAAAAGCTATTTATGTAATTATCATAACTAAAAATTAAATTTGTCATGATGCCATAATTATTAGGCCTGACTGTTTTATTTTATTTATTTATTTTTTTTGTGGAGGCAGTCAGTACATTAATAGAGCCGGTGTGTTTCAAATATGTATTTTTAAGTACTTAGTAAAGCTAATTTTTATTACCAGTTATGGAATTATTTCCTGAAAGAGCTTTGGGCTGAATGAGCACAAGGAGTTTAAGGCAGGGAATGTTTATGTTGTCAATCAATGGCTGAGCAGTGATTAAGGCTCATTTCAATCTTAATGAATGCAAATCGGCACATCTGCTGTGGTGAGCTTGCTGTCCAGACTCTTCATTTAGCATGATTGATCAATTATCCTCCTGCTGCTGGCTAGAAATGGAGGCTGTGGAACATGGTGGGGGGCTGGAGGGCTAGCAAGAAAGAGGAAAGAGCATAAGAAAAAACTAACCAAAAAATATTCAAAACTTTCACTCACTGAATCACATTATTTATTGGAGTCAAATAATGGCACCTCATTTAACTCAAAAAGGGGCTCTAGTTTTAACACATAGTTCTTAAAAATACAGTGATGAAGTATAACTGAAAAAATCTGTTATTTTATCTTTAAGCAGTATTTTTACTTTTTATAATTATTTCCAGGTTGGTACACAAAAGCCCGGCCAGATCACCAGATTAAACTTTCAGCAACTAACTCGTTAACTTGCTTCATTTTTTAGAGGGCTACACACTGCTGAACTTGTAATCATGACAGTCTGTTTTTTTGTGTTCTCATTCTGATACATTAACTTTACTTGAGTAAAATACAATTTACATCTTGAAAGTGTCTGATTTTCTGATCAGAATTTCTAATCAAGTTTTTTTTTTGNTTGATACATTAACTTTACTTGAGTAAAACACAATTTACATCTTGAAAGTGTCTGATTTTCTGATCAGAATTTCTAATCAAGGTTTTTTTTTTGAAAAATGATCTTGAGCAATGTAAATACTGTATACTGTCAGCAATGTAATATGGGCTGCAGCTTGTTTGTGTTGGTTTTAATATGTTGTAAGCCTGAAAACTTGAATATCAAAGCACACTGGTGAGACTAAGCCAAGTACTAGAGGTAGGTTGTTCATTCATAATTGTGGTATAAATACATGAAAGGATGATCAAATGAGGCTCATGGTTGCTATCATGTTCTCATAGAGTATTACATATACTTCAGCTACATATACTTAATAATTAGAAAGAATCTAATTTAATACAAACATGGATTTGTCAAAATAGGTATGTTTTTTATCATGTATTTTGCTGGTTTCCATTCATTTCTATATNTTTCAGCTACATATACTTAATAATTAGAAAGAATCTAATTTAATACAAACATGGATTTGTCAAAATAGGTATGTTTTTTTATCATGTATTTTGCTGGTTTCCATTCATTTCTATATGAAATAATAAGTTCATAACTGGAACTTATATCAAATGAAAGTTATGGTATTGCTGCTTGGTGATAGGCCACTCACCTTGCTCCCTCAGTTGGAAGTTGTGGTTTCACTATACAGAATGATTTATGTGCAGAGTTTGACAACAGAAGACTGTTTTCACATTTATCTGCTGAAAAGAAAGTTTCTTTGTGCTCACCTTAAATCTCAGTTGAAGGCATTTG
>JANJYP010079300.1:0-21708 GCA_024605115.1 Rastrelliger brachysoma
GAAAGTGACAAAATCCTTCTCACATGGCAGCGGGCTGCAGGGCAGACCTCAGTGATACTAACACGGGACGAACAGAAGGGGGGGAAGAGTAGTAGGGGAGCAAATGTCAGTGAAAATGGGGTAAAATATTCTCCTCTACCATGCAACCCTGATGATGGCACATTTGTCACAGGTCCACAGATTCAGTAAGTTGGATAACTGCAGCACAACTGACTGAACGAGCATCTGCAGCTGTTACACCCCCGAGATTTCATATTGTCTGTTGGCATCGCCGAGTCACCAGTGTTAACATCTGACACCAAATCACAACATCAGCCTTATTTACTCCCCCCTTTTTCTTGTAGAGACTGACCATCATTTAAGAAACAATGTTTTTATAAAAGTCTTAAACAGAAATGTTCAAATGAGTAAGGTCTACTTTCTATATTTAGACCTTTTTTTCTTACCTGGAAGGGTTTTGGATGCTTGTTTGTGGAGTAACATTGGTGTGTATTAAAGTGTACCCACTTTAATATTCCCTAGAGCTGAAATGATCAGTCTATTAATTAATTAGACTAAAAATGAATTGTGATTCAATTTTAAGTGATTATGTAAGTAAAGTTTCACTGGTTCCAGCCTCTTGCATGTGACTGACTTTCATAGGTCCTATGTCAACTTATGATTCAGGAAAAATTATATGCATTTTTTTTACTATGAATGGAACTTCTGTAGACTAAAAGCGTCAGAAAATAATTGAGAAAACAATTAACAGACTAATAATCATTAGGTGCATACATAATATTAATAGGAAATGATCTAATAATAAAACCTCACCATTAAAGCCTGGAAAGAGGAATACTCCTTTAAATGACTTGGTTTGACAATAAATGGGTAACACAAATGGGATCGTCTTTGAATTGAGGATGAAGTAATGTCGAGTTTCTTTATCTAATTCCTCTGAAGTCATCCTTTCTCAGCCTCTGACCCTCCTTCCCTTTTTTCTTCGCCCTTCGGTGACTTGTATGGATCGTGCGTTTGATTTTTGCATTGCGTGTGTCACAGTCGGTGTATCAGTTAGTTGCAGTTAGTTTCATCACTCTGAATGTATTTATTAGTCCTGTGGGATCCGCCCTCTCTCTGCTCAATAGCATCAAAATCTGTGGGCAGCCAAGTCTCTCAGGCCTCTTCTGTGCACATTTAACAGCTGAACCCAGAAGGCACAGTTCACTAAACACTCGTGTAGCAGGGTTCGGCTTTATATTCCCCACCAGAAACAGACTTAAATCCATTACATTTTTGCAGATATAAAGTGCCGCAATGACCAGGGATAAAATGATTTCCTAATAGGTCAGTATGATAATTTATGAGACATAGTTTCACCAGAATAAATCACTGCCACCAGAAATTAAGAGCTACACATACTGCTGTGTAGGAATGGTGTGTCTGTGTGTGTTATTTTGGTCTGATTTGGAGATCAGTACACGCTTCGTCTACTGAGGCAGTGGAAGCAGAGAGCAGCGGGCCAGAGATGCAGGTCATGGATCCCCATGGGGCTGGGCTGGTATTCAGGAATTATACCAGGCCTTCCTGTCCCGCAGGACTGCTGCACAGTGCTTTCTGTTTTCCTCTCACACTGGCAACGAATCTGGGGGCTGGGACTCTGGTCAGGATTTTGAAAAGGTGAACTGTAAAGGAAGACATATGATTTCGAGTTGTGCCACCAGCTAAATGAATTTTAATTATGTGTGCTGAATTATAATTTAGTGTTGTGAATTTTAATGTTTTTTTGGTTGGCTTGCTGGCTACCCGCCTAGTTACCAGAGTACCGCAGGAAGCAGGATGGAGAAGAATGGGTCTTGGCCCCATGTGAGCGTTTCACTGGAGTTGTTCCACAGCCCAGTTTTTTTCACAGTCCATGGGTTCTGTCGGCTCGTTGCGCTTGGTTGGGGGTACATACTCTCCATCACCATTACCATACATGTCACTGCTGTGGCGCAATGTCAAGAGGGTGACTGCAGAGCGGGCTTCACTCAAATAGGATTTTCAGATAGTTATATTCATATTCTTATAATGCATAGACCACTTGTTTTATCCTCAGTGGTAATACTGGAAGATCTTAGTGTCTAATGAAAATCAATTGTCAGCGCAATTTTTTTGACAGCACTGCAAGCAACTTTCCCCCTTTCGGTTCTTCAACTAGACTGAAGAACTACAGATTGTATGCAGAAGTATTTGCCACAGTTCTTGCCATTTTGAGTTTCAGTACCACTGTAACTGTTCTGATCAATGTGATCCTGTAGTAGAGCCATAGCCGCAGCCGTTTCAAACCATCTGCAGCAGTCTCAGATCAGCAGATGTTGTCAGTATGGCTGCTATCTTTCATTTATTTTACTATTTAATTAATGTAATGCAAACAAATATTCTTTCATCCTGAGCCAGGCTTGGCATTGGCTTGGTATTAACTTAGTCATGGTGATACAACGTTCTGCTGCTGGTTTCTGTTTGTTTGAACTTCTTACCACAACTGTAATCTAACACATTTACACATAAGCACTCATGTGATGTTAAAGTTAGCCCCTCAAGTGGTGAACATAGTATCTGCTATATATTTGTATCAATCATTGTGTTTAATTTGTTACGGCAACACAACAGGCCTGTTTTCCAAATGCTGTTTTCCAAGTTTATAATGAACTTACATTTTTTGGGGTTGTTTGTCTGGCAAACAAAAAACATGCTAAGCTGAGATCAGCTGAAAGTTGCTTTGAACTACAGTGAGGAATGTTGATTCTCAGTTGGTTCAGCAATACTGCAAATAATTTTATTTCAAAAATGTTGTTTAAGGCAGTGTTGAAAATGGAAAACTTATAGTATATAAAATACAAAAGCTATCTGACAGTTGTACTCTACAACAAAATTCGACAACGTTTTGCTGTCATAAATGCCACTTTTTAGTAGTTTAGTTATAACTAGATTTTTCTTACATTAATAACAGGTAAACACTTAATGTTAAAGTAGTAAGTATACTGTTCACAGCTTAATGCTGCCTCATGCTGGTAGTTTTATGCCTCTTTTACTTGAATCACTTTAAGCTTTGACTTTGATTTGGGTTATCTACTTAAAAAAGACAGTATTGCATCGTATTTGATGTAGTGAACTTTTATATATTAATGTATTCATTCATTTTATTTAAATTATGCCTTGTGGAAAATGTAGGATGCATCCATGCATGAGCACATGTACATAAATAAACTGTGCCACCAATGGTTTCCATCTGAGGAACTGTACACATGGAATATTGCATTAATTGTTTTTATTTTCAGTTCAGTAGAGTACACAGAGTTGTCAAGTTTACTGTCAATACACTAATCCACATAGGAGTCTCTGGCGGTGGCATAGATTATTTTACTTACAGATGAATCCCAGTCTGTCAGTATTAATGTGTCATGTTGTATTTGTGTTGTTTTATTGTTTCCTTATTGTTTGTTAGTTTGGTATGCGAAATATCAAAGCCTTAGCATTACAGGACATTATATAATCAGCATGCTGGTCAACATGTACTATATTCACATATTTTGTGTATTAGTGGATCTCATATGATTGTAACTCTCTGCTGTTCCACTTAAAGTACATATGGTCAACAGTCATCTAGCCATACTGTATGAATTAACAATAATTTAATGATTCACAACATGCATCACACTGGTTGACAAATTTAAATGTATTTCAATTTCAGAAATGAATCCACAAATATAAAAAGATCTTTACTGCAGCTCATATTTCAGGGAGTTATACTCGTCTTTGAAGTAGGTGTCTAATATATGAATCAACTACTGCAACCGTTGCTTTGTCTTTCACTCTTTTGTTGTTGAACGATGCTTTGCTTGTAAAACTTTACAGCGTCTATGACATTTTGCCAGCGTTTACTTTTATTTTCACATGGAGCGCTCCTCTAAAATTACTTGGCTCACTCATACTGTAATTAGGATATTTCCAAGAGCACTTGAAGACGGGCCAGACTGTCCTCAATAATGCACTCATGCAAGATGTTGAAACATGTTATTTCAAGCTTTAAGGTGAGTGAAGTAAGGCGGCAAAAGAAATAAAATACTGTTGCGAAAATTGTTCGACACTGGACCAGATCTGAAGATCATTGAAATGGATGAAAAAGCTACACACGATGCCAGTTTCAACTAAGATACACCAAGTTCTAACAAGATATTTTTTAGTCTTTACAATTGGCAAGAAAATTGATAATCGTCTAATTTCTATTTGTTTCTTAAGCAAAAGAAGAAAAATACTATATATTAAATAATGTTATAGCTTGTTTTCTTCGGTAAAAAGATTGTTTTTCTTATATTTAACAGACAAAACAATTTACAAAAAGGAATTTTCAGATTAATTGATAATTAAAGTAGTTGCGGCATTAATTTGCTAATTTGTGATGCTATTTGAGAAGATGAAGAAAATAAGAAAAATGCAAAATTGGGGTGATTATAGTGCATGAAGTGAAGAGAATAGCAAGGAGCGTAAACTCCTATTTCCAGTTGTCAAAGTGGAGATATTTTGGAAAGGAAGATTTCTGTTTCTTTTATGATTATAAATCAGGTCTATGTGCTACAGAAATATTGGGAAAGTATCAAAACGCTTAATCCAGGGATATGCACACAGCTCATATTCTGAAACTGTGCCTTTAAACCAGTCATTCAGAGTTTTGCTTATTGCTGCCTCAGAGGGGCGGTCTGGCCCTCCAGCAGGACAAACAAAATATGTTTACTTCATTTATGTTCATTTTCATTTCGTTTCCATACAAAGTGAGAGTCTCTACTATGTTTTGCTGTGAATTATGCTCAGGTTAGTTTCTCGCTGTGTGCTACACTCCATCACCTGTGGTTGGCTGAGTTTGTATAGTAGACACCAAACAGACATGTCTTGTACATGTGTTTTGTTTTTTGTTTTTTTTTTACCATACAACATGCAAATATAGACTCCAAAAATGAAAATATTAAGCTGGGAAAGGGGCATACAGTAATATGACCTTTTCAAAATAAAGCTCTTGGTGTGTGGATAAAGTGTGTTTTTCTTTAAGGACAGCCTTCCAAAATGGACTGGCAGCACTTTCATCTCTGTATAGTTGTGGTCATCATTTAGGCCATAAAACCACAATATGTGAACAAAATGGCACATTTGAACGCACCTCAAGGACAAACAATCTGTTGGTTCATGAGGAGAAGGCAGCGTATTTTGTCACTGTTCCAGGTCAACCCCCAATTCATATTTACAATACAAAGCTCTTCCTCAGCCTGGCACAGTGCAGCTGGCTATGAGAGCCACTTTAGTCCAAAATCCACTATGTTTCTTGCAGTTGAGTTCCATTTAGGGTGGATCAGTAACAGTACCAGATTTCATTTTAACCAGACCAGACCACCTCTTTAACCGGGTCTTGGCTGTCACCTGAGTGTGATTGCTGATTTCACACCTGCCCAAACAAACCGCACAAGAGTTTGATTCGACCTAACTAAAAACGGCAGGTGTGAAAAGACCACAAGAATCTTTCATCAACACCAACATCCACTGACCCAGATTAGTCCTGAAGCCCAAACCAAATTTATGATTGCCACAACAACCCAATTACGTATCACAGTTCTTACAATATCAGCATGAAGTCAAATTGTGACAAAATTTGAACTGATTACAGTATAAAATCCTTATTTTGCCTTGCCAGCCATTCATCCATCTCCTTTTCTACAAGTGCACTAAGTTTATTTAGACGTATGGCCACCGGCCATTTGGGCAATCAGCCCCACAGTTGCTGTAAGACTGGATTGAGTCATGACAAGCCATTAATCCTCTCTCTTTCTTTCCCTCTCTGGTGTTTGCTCTCTTTCTCACCTTCCCTTTTCATGTCTTTGTGACCTTCCCTTTATCTGCCTGCCAAAAGCAGAGTGCTTATGGAGTTGCTGTAACGATGAGTGTTTGAAGAAGGCACATTATGATCCTCTCTCTTTCTCTCTCTCTCTTTCTCTCCTTCCCTCTCCGCAGTCATTTGTTTCCTCACCATGTGCTTGTTGTCGGCCAGGTAAACTGCAGACATTACAGCTCTGTGGCGCGCGTGATCGATCTTTATCACATGTCCAGCTGATGTGTAGTTAACGCCCGCTCTCAATCATTTCTAAGTATGATTTTCACACCCAGCACTTTTTCACCTGAGTCCAAATCCACTCTCTTTTCTACCCAACATCTCTCTCTCTCCGCCTCTCTCTCTTTTCATTCAGCTCGGGCCCACTTTGCCTGTCTGGCCTGCTGAATGGATGACAAAAAATCACCAGTGTGTGAATGGGTGTTTGGTTGGCTTGCTTTGTTAATGGTGTGTGGAGAGGATGATGGGTAGACTCTGCATTTTGTGTGTGCAGATGTTTTTTTTTTTTTTTTTTTTTTACTTGTAGCATCGGGAATCAGGATTGTCTCTGTGAATAACAAGGTGAAAACAAAAGTGAAATACTGACATCTTGGATTTTAGCCATTCCACCACCCTCCTCCTTTTTCCTTCCCACCTTCCCTCCCTTTTTCTTCCAATTGTCAGCTGCATAAGCTTAAAGCTAGATAGATGGCAAATAGGTTTACTATTTTACACACACACACACACACACACACACACACACACACACACACACACACACACACACACACACACACACACACACACACACTGTCACTCGAGCAATCCTTCTTCTCTTTCTTTCACTTGATAGCGTCTCTTTTTGCCATTGCTGTTACCCCCTCTCTGTATTTTTGACTGCCTCTCTCTCTCTGTCTCTCTGTCTCTCTCTCTCTCTTTCTCTCTCTTTCTCGCTACCCACCCCCTCACTCTTACACCCTCTCTCCCCTTGGTTTTGGTGCATTGCAGTGGCTCCACCACCACATTGGAGACACAACAGCCTTGGCAAACGAGGTCTCTCTTTCTTGCTCGCTCTCTATCAGTTTCTTTTTCGCTCTCTCTCTCTCTCTTCCGCACGCACGCACGCACGCACGCACACACACACACACACACACACACACACACAGACTTTCTACTTTCTATTCTCTTATTTTAGCCCCAATTTCCCATCTCTTTCACTTTTCTTACTCTCTCAAGGCTTATCAAGAGTCAGAGACAAAGCCTTGAGAATGAGCCGAACAGTAACCTCAACCATTTCCATATCAAAAAAGCTGAAATAAAAAGGCACAAACACAATCCTTTGCCCTCATTCTTGCTGGGAACACTTGCAGATTTCCATATGCACACAACCACAGCATTCACAAGTCCTCTGCTAGGCAACCACCTCTTCAATTTTCATGATGGATTGCTCTCTGATCTCTGGGGAATAAAGACACTTCATAGATCTTGGGAGGACAAAGACTTTGTAAGATTCGCTATTTGTGTCATCTATCACACCTGAATAGACTACCAGGCGACGCACTGTAGGAGGTAACTGGCATTGTGTCATCGCATCAATCCAGCACAGCCTGGTGTCGCTCTAGATCTGACAGCATTGATTGAACACATATTCGATTAGGGAGAGGAATGTCACTTTTGGTTAATTTAGGTTTTGGCAGATTGACACACATTAACTGGAAACTTACTGGTAAACATTTAAGGAAAGTTTTGATGTAGTTATGATTTGTGTGAGCTGGCCAGCAGTCAGTAATCATAGGTAGCTGTACTGTTAGCTCATCCTTAGTCTCAAAGTGTTTTCCTAAAAAAAAAAAAAGAGTTATTCTAAGATATTTTTCCCTTTATTTAGTTACATTTGCACTATAGTACTGATTGGTATCAGTCATTTGACACATCAATTGGGCGAGGTCCTCGGACTGACATGAATCAAACTTTCTCCCTTTTGACTAGCATTGACGTGGTCTTGGACTGCGGCTTTGAACCTTCCCTGTACATAGCAGCTAGGTGCTTTTTGTTAACAAGCATAATGCTCATCGTATAGACCCCAATATAAGACCCAGATTATAAGACAATCCACTGTTTTCTGATGACTTTTCCTTGATGTTTTTTTGAAAAATAAAGTTAGCCTTACTTTTTGAATGAAACTTGTGCCATATTATAGTTACATACTCACAAGTAGCCAAAATTAATTTTTCTCAGTCAACATTTATAAGACTTCTTTTCATCTTTGACGGTGATCTTTGTCAGCTTGGTATATTCTGTTTCTCCAGCAGAAAGGAAGACACTTTGGACTGGTTTTCACTTGTGAATTTATTTCCTCTGTGGGAGAAAAACTAGGTGCAGGTTATACAGGCCGCCAGTAAAAACAGACTCTAAGACACATGCTAATGTAGCAAATGTCCCAGTAAGACCATAAACATCCCATAATGTAGGAGCTATTTTGTCCATTGAAAACTAACATCTGATGTCGTGAACATGTAGTTATTTAGCCGTTATTGGAGTGTGTATGTAAATTAACCCACAGGCCTACATGTGTAACTGGTCAAAAAAAATTCTGTGTTTAACCGTTATCTTCACTAATTAGGGTGTTTTCTCTAGTGACATGAACTCTCAGTTGGAGGTAGCAACAAACTAACAAAAGGATCTCAGTATCACAGTTTAACGATGTGTCATCTTCCAACACCTCTGCTTTATTTAATACATTTTTGCCACAGTTTCACTGACTTAACGTGGGAAAAAAGTTAACTGAAACACCTTCAGGAGGTGCAGTAACAAGTCATGGTTTGTGTTTTCTTTTTAATAGTTTTTGCATATAATGTAACTACAAAACATTACACACAGAACATACTGAGGCCAATAACTGTCGTGACTCATTTCTCTTTCAGTGTAAGTGATGCTTTCAAATATCAGTCAGTTGTCAAATGTATGATTCGCAGTTAAAAGAACCCATATTAGACCCATAAATAGGGAGGAGTGGAAAATGAGATGTAAAAAACATAATTTTCTCATTTGCACCTGAAATTTTTAAAATATTTTTTGGATTTTAATGAGTTGTATCTCCACCAGGATATGTTGTGCCTATTAAGGTGTGAATGAATATTGTTATAATTGTAAAAACAATTGAATGCTTTATTTACTTTATTTACATTCTTGTTTACTCTGGTCATTAATATCACACACACTACTCTATAAACTGAGTTTTATCATTTTTATCAAAGTAATGGCCTACCACAAGCTTCAGTTCTACCAATTCAACCACCTTAACCATCCTAAAATGGTGTCAAAGATGCTGTCTGTTTAAGTAAGTTAAGTAAAGTTTGCCTTAGGAGTCCTTATGTGAATCCGTAAAAAACTGTAAAAACCTTATTAATTGGGAAAAGAAAACCTTAGGAAGATCAATAGAGGAGGCTCCTCTTTTTGGACAGACAGACATGCTATTGATGTCGTCCGTACAGTATTTCTGACTAAACCCTAGCTCTTTGCGTTCTTAATGCTGCCTGTCCTTTTAACCGTTGGTCGGTGTTACAGAAAATATTTCAGGCTATGACAGCATTAGAGGGAAAGGGCTGGAATTTGTGCCCTTCACTGGGTCACATCTGGGGAGATTTCGATGCTTTGATGGCGGGTCAAGAAAGATCTGGAGACCAAACTTGGGCTGGGATGATCGGAGCATGCTTTTAGACTGACATTGAAAGTGAGACTAGAACCACTCTAAACTATCATCTCCACTGTGTGTCAGTGTCAGCACTCATTTCAGCACTCAGTGCTTTTGAATCTCTCCGGTTTGGAGTTTGATTCCTTTCCTTTTGTTTGTACAGCCTTATTTTAATGTTAAATGATCACTCTCTCAGCTGTGGTGGGGCTGTGTGAAATTACTGCCAGTGCAAATCTGGCACATCTGCTGCTTTGGATAAAAAAAAGTTACATTCTGGGAAACCTAGAGATGGGTATCATCATTGATTCTGGATTCAAGAGGTCAAATGTTTAGATGGCAAATAATATCTTTATTCTTTTAAGCATTCACATTAAGTTCTTATTAATATAAATACATTCAGTCTTTTACTGAATATCCTGCTTTCTGTTACATCTCTCTCTTAGTGACATAGTGTGCTATCAGTATAAAAGGCTAGCTCACACAGACTTGCTCCACACACATGCACTAGTAAACAGGATTGGGCTGTGAAAACTTTCCAGGGTTGTACAAGTCTGTGATTATGATTAACAGCTGTGCTTTGTTTTTCTAATCAGCATTTAAACACAATAATCTGTTACTCTGGCTGAAATCACTGGATCATATTTCATTGTCTCATTTTAGACAAAACGAGCACAGCAGTGCAGCTTGTTGTATTGCTTTAATCAGGACTGTTTTTAGTCTGACAAACACTTCGATGTCTCCACACCTTTTTGACATGATGGTGTTAGATTGCATGACAGAAAGAAAACTTAAACATTAAGCACTAAATGTAGATAATTGAATCCTAAGAACAGACAATCAGTAAAATGCCTTCAGGAAATATTGAAAATAAAAGGTAACATAGGTTGACAATCCATCTCCTGTTAAAGGACTGTTAAAGGACAACAGCAAATATGCAAATAGTGAATAAAAGGTTTGAGATAAAAAAAAACACACACACATTAAGATATCACCATGCTATTCAGGAGCACTTGTCTAATAGCCATTGTTTAGCCTTTGACTTGAAGCTGGAAGGATTTGACTTGTCTTTAATTAAAACTTCAGACTGTAAAGATTTTAAATTTGCCACACTGGCTTTGGTATTTTGACTCTGAACTTCAAGCACCTTCTTAAAATAATTTAAGATGTAGCTGGGAGCACTTCCATGTAATACTCTAAAAAACATATTTAATTGAATATGACACGCTCTGTCCTCAACTGGGAGCCAGTGAAGTTGTAAGAACTGACACCTGCCAACATGACTTGTTGGCTCAAGCCCGAGGATGACTCTCACCAGTTTGTTTTATACTGCTTGACGTTACTATTTCAGCTTTTTAGTGAGGCCCCAGTTTCAAGGACTAACAGCAGATCAGTTTTAGATTTTGCAGGGAGGAGGAGTAGTCGAAGCAGAAAACCCCAGTGAGCTTCAGGCCCACTTTGTGACCAGTGCACCTTCAACACTTCACCCAGGCTCAACTGTTTGTGGTTGTTCATGGCCTGCAACGACTTCAGTCCACATCAGTGTCATGTGACATAATCAGACTGTATTTGGGCAGGGGATGTGTATGAGGCTGTTTTCCAGAGTCGACTAGTCAGTGGGTGTGACTGACGACTAACCGAATGTTTGCTGCATGCTGATATTCACAAGGCTAAATAGATATAAAAATAGCTTTCAATATTTGTAATAAACAACAAGCTTTAACGGTGTAAACTGGTATTTATTTAGGTGCTACAGTAATCTGCCTTAATTTCTTTGCAGAAACACATTAATTAAATGAAAAAAATAATCTTACAGGCTTACAGAACCCTAAAAATATAAGTGGGGATTTTTTTCCCTATCCATCACAAACAACCTTTAGCAATATTATAGCAATAAAAGAAATAATGCTAGTTTTCTCTCTGATGCTTTGGTCACATTTTTGAGGCACTGTTGATGTTGACATACTACTTTGGTGATTAATATCTATATGAGAAACAACAACAGTAAAAACAGCACTACATGAAATACTCAATGATTGTCAGCCTTCATTGATTGAGAGAGTTCAGGTCAAAGTTACCATATAGAAAGTCGAAGCACTGACCTTGGAGAAACCATTTTTCTGTTCATACTTTTCTGGAAAGTTTCTGTGAAAGGCAATCTGTTATATCACGGTATCAGTTATTACATGTCCACTGTGAAGAACCAGTTCTGGAAGAAACTTTGAAGGGGCAAAACAGAACTATTTCTTTTTTCCTTGCACATAATTATATTGTTGTGAGGTTTCAATTATAGGAGCCATATCAGAAGAAAACTGGATCAAAACAGCACCGGTAGCATTTGGAAGGTGAAATATAAGACTGTAATTTTAATAAATATTGTAGCAGGTTTTATGTTGTCAGAAAGCGGAGCTAATACATTACATTTCCCGCGTGTATGTAATTAACATAGATTTGATGACTTAAATGAACTAAAGAGCCTGTGTTCATAGCATTAAAGGAACATGTCACCAATAATGGAAGAAGTAAAATAAGAAGTAAAAAAAGAAGTAAAATCTGGCTACAACTTCTACATAATCAAGTTGCTGCTGATTTTAGTCATAATAAGAAAAATGAAAAATACCACAAGCTTAACCTTTTTAAAGAAAAGGCAATAAAAAGACGCTTTATAACTATTTTAGCGGTTTAGTTTTCTGACCGTCTGAAGGCAGTTAACAGCACCTTATCCCACCCCTGCCATAGAGGCATGCAGGGCTGGATGAGGCAAACCCAGTGTGAAACATCCCTCGTTATAATCCGAGCTATTTAAGGCCAACACTCCCACTTGTGAAAACCCGAAGCCGAGCCTGTGATTTAAAATTCCATGCATGCGTTACGTAATGCTTTTGTCTTTCATGCTTGAACTCCTCTCCAGGCATTGGCATAGTTTATTAATGAAAGGGATTGCATGATTGGGGAGGGGGCTGGGTTGGTTGTCTATGTGCGTTAATGTGTATCTGCAACAGTGAACAATAGCACGGTATATGTGCTGTGAGTGTACATTATCGGTCACGTGTGTGTTTGTGTGTGTGTGTGTGTGTTAGTAGAGGAGGGGATGGCGGGGATTCCTGTGTGCATTTGACATGACAACATGGCCACCCATGAACATGAAAGGTCAGGGTTTGTCTTCCCTGAAGACCGTATAATGGCCTGTCACAGTTTGCACGGATTACCCACTTATGCCAGATGACATATGTGACATGTTATGTGCAGCGGCTGAGAGGCCCAGAAACTGTAGTCAAGATGTTGTTCACCATCATAGAAGAAGATGACTTAGAGTTGTTGCTGTTGTCCTGTTTTCTTCTCGTGAATTATTCAGACTTCCTGTCCTGTCGAAGTTGAAAATTCAGCGAGTAAAACCTAAAAGTGAAATATGACATAACTTGCTTTCTAGTCTAACAATAATCTGAGGTTTCCGCTTTTTTTTGATCAAGGTCTTTTTTATTAATGTGTTGAGAAAGAGATGAACATATACATATTCATTATACAAACTTTTCCCCCCTTTTTTCTTCCTCTACCCCCTTCTCATTCCACATCACTGACATCTGAACATAATAGCCAGACAAAAGAAAGGAAAGAAAAAGAAGAGAGAAAGAAAAAAATAATCAAAATGAATAAATTAATACATACATACTACTTTTGTCATATTATCAATGTAGTTCAAGAAAGGCTGCCAGGCAACAGAGGATTTCTGAATTGACCCCTTTATAGTGTATCAAATCTTTTCTAGTTTAATATAATACATGACCTCTTTCACTCAGTGTCCATATACAGGTAGTAATGCTTCTCTCCGTTTCCTTCTTGCTAACTATGTCGGTTTGTAACTTAGTCAAACTGACGTTTCTCACAATAACCTCAAACAAAGAAATTAATGAATTCAGGAAGAAACAGAAGACAGGAAGGAAAGTGGGTCCTTGGTGGGCCGATTTTAGCCCACGGGCCACATGTTTGACATCCCTGCCTTACACAGTCTTGCTTTGGATCAATGATGGCGATGTACAATTCTAAATGCAAGTTTCCATCTTTTTACATTTTTTTAGTGGTTTGAATATCATACTTTATCTGTTTGTTTGTGTGCAGTCATATTTGTGTAGGAAACGATTAGCAGTGTGTATCTCGCCCTGTTAGATGAGTCATTACACGATCAATCCGATACAACAACTGTACAGACACTGTGATTCAAAGCCAACTCAATAGCATTCAGTTCAGCTCTGATTTAATTTATTAAGGTGGAGATTAAATGGTATTTGTTTGAGTTTTTCATTAAAGTCTATTAGTTTTGGATAACTAAATAAAAAAAATCCATATAACCTCAATTTGTATTTGAAACCGTGCAGCAGAAAGAAATATCTCTAATGTCAGACTGACAACAGGAAACATGAGCAGTAATATACTGTTTATCTTTTAAGCCAGTCTCTAAAAAGGATGAATTTTTCACTGAAATGCTGCTGACTGGATGTTTATTTATTTATTCAGTTACTTTTCAGGTCAGAATCATCCATTTAAATATGATATTTTGAACAATGCCTGTCAACAGTGTGTCTGTAAATAAAGCAGTTCAGGGCTTTTAGTTTTTCTTTCATGAGCAGGAGGAGGGTTTGGGGTCCTCTTTGGATGTAGTAGCAAAGGCCATTTCCACTGCGGGAACTTTGGGATAATTTGTCTGTGACCGCTGGCATGTGTCTCCATAGCAGGAACTGCCCCTGAAGGACAATCTCCTGGAACTTTTACAGGGAAAAAATGAGTCCCTGCCTCGGGGTATGTCCTCAGGCCATGCGTCCATGAGAAATTCCTGGGTAGGGCTTAAGGGCGATTCAGTGTTGATTGTGTATACTCAAAGTGGGATGTGATGAACAGAAATTTGATATGCCCTTCAAATTTGACTGATTTTAGAAATAATAACAAACTATGGCACTGTTAACTTGCACAAAGGGAAGGTGTAAATGTAAAGAAATAAATATTTGTTTACATTAGTGAATTAATTATATTATAAAATAAACCCATTGTGCCCATTATATCAAAAACAACTTCCTATTTAAAGACAATGTTTAATACTTATCAGCTCCTAATAATCCAAAATATCTAAGAGAAATTAAAAATGCAGCATTCTTACATGAATGCATTATGCTACTGCATGACAACTGCAATACAAAGATTTTAGACAAAGTTTAATGTTATAAAGTCTGACATTTTTTTAAGTGTAGATTTTTTTAAATTTAAGAAGTACAGTAGAAATGTGACTGAGGAACAACAAGCTGTCAGAAGCTAACAAACAGAAACACACACACACACACACACACACACACACACACATACAGAGCGACTTATAGGATCTTTTTTCTTTATAGATGAAGCTGTATCTCTGTTAAATTGGTTTCCTGATTCATATTGTTCAGTCTACGTCTTTTTATAAATGAAGCCCTCGCAATGAAATTGAAAATGAGCGTGTAAAACTCTTCTTCTCCTTTCTGTAGACGCTGCTCATATTTTCTCCACTGGGTTGTTAAATATTCCCATGTTTATAACAGCTTTTTCAAGTCAGCATCGTGGGAGCCTGGAGGATCCTTCCCAGTGTGTTTGTGAGTAAGAGCTTTCAGACACATTAACTGTAACTGACTGCAGGCTGCGGGTGTAGCCAGACGAACCACTCCAAAAAACAAAAGAACAGACTGGACAGTTTGGACGGAAAACGGAGAGAAGATAAAATGACACCAGTGGCTTATTTAAAGTGGGCCTAAGTTAAATTGGCATCAATAGTCCAAATGACTAAAAATCTGATTAAGGTAGAAAGAGAAATGCTCTGCTCTTTGTTGCAGAGCATGTTACCTTTTTTGCATTTTGTGTGTGCATACTGACTGGAGTCGAAGCGATGAAAAATGATGTGATTAAAAAAAAAAAAGATGAATTCAAGACAGAACTCAAAAGGTTACCCATGAGGAAATGGATTAGGTAAGCTTTGATCGATGTACTGTTGAAGCTTTTACTGTGTCGCGCAGGTCCAAGTGCTCATCTGCTCCCACCTTCTGAGTCAGACGAATGCGCGGCCCCCGTGTGTTTGTCAGCAGCTTATGTTGAAACTGTCACTCGCTATCTCCGCCCGTCTCTCAGCCCCAGAGAAGTCGGGGGGGGCAGTTTCTTCTCAGCCAACGTCGGTTTTAATTGAAATTGATTTTTGTCTCCAGCGAAGGAAGCTGCTGTAATAGATAGGCGATGTCGCGTAGCTGCCTGCAAATCTCCAATTGCGTACTAATGATTTTCGAAGGCTCATAAGTCTCGAATTGTACAAAACAACACCACTCTCGTTAACCTGCTCTTATGACAGAAAAATTCACAAAAGATGCGTGTTAGAGCACCAAATACATCTTTCGTGAAGATGCGATAATCGTTTACTATCACTTATTATTTAAACGTCTCATGAAGCCATTATTTCAGTCTGAACTGCTCTCTCTTTATTACCTTCATCTTTCCATATCTCTCACAGTCTCTGTATCAAGTGTCTGTGTAGGTGTGCATGTTTTTTTTCTCTCTCTTTTTTTGTTGTTTTTTTTTTTGTAAGTGGGAAAGTAGTGACGAGGCGTTGAAGTGCGTGGAGGCTTGTCCTTCGGCATTAAGCTTAGATTGACCGAGTGCAATTGTCCAAGGTGTTTGTGTACACCTCTAATTGAATTGAACCAGACCAGTTGAACCCATAACCTGTCTTCAATTGACTCTGATGTGGCAGTGAGTTTATGTGTCACTTTTCAAGAGAAAGACACTCGCTCTTTTACATGTCTGGTATTACAAAAGGCAGACCCACTGAAAATACCAATAACATGGTGCTGCCACTGGAGCTGTGTCCCCCCGATGCCTCATCGAGCTCAACACAAACCCGCTCTTTCTTCATGGCTAAAGGTCTTGTCAACCCCTAATCTTCTGCACGCCCCTTGCACCATGGATTAACCGGCTGAATCCCAATAGCTCTTGTAATGGTCAAGCATTTTGCTTTCTCATTCCTGTGTAGGTTTTGGACAGTGAGAGAGAGAGGGGAAAAACAGAAAAAGTGCACACAGAGCTTTGTATTTCCTTTCTCTCAGTTTTTCTCTCCTATTATTCAGGGAAGAAAACCAGCGTCAACGTCACAGTGTTCTTTTAATGGATGTGACTAGGATGCCGTGTAGTCAAGGAAACCGTTTAAAATAGATGTTTTTTTTTTCTTTTTTCTTCCTACAGAGGAAGGTTTCTATGCTCCACGTGGGACTGAGCTGGGTGATACATGTTAAAGATTCATCTCATAAATGTTGTTAACTCGATTTTTTTTAAAACACTCAAAGGAAAGAGTGAGAGAGGGAGAGAGGAGGAGAAAGAACTCCTAAAGATTTCATTAGCAGCTGATGGCTTAACAAGGTTCAGCGGAGTTCCATTATTTCGGACTTTTGCCGGTCTGACTTGGCTTTGTCTTGGCAGCGAATGAGATGTGGGAAGAATTACAGAGTGATTCATCTCACTACTGTGGTATCTGGCTCAGTCTTAGAGCAGCAGTACACGTACTAGCCTACTCTCGTCGTGTGTGTAGGATCCCGGCTCCAACGTCACACTTGGAGAGCTGCTCCTCAGAGCTCATGAAAGATATTTACTTCTGTTTGTGTAAATCCAGCAGAGCACTGTCAAAGTAATGCTGCAGAAAATTAAAATTGATAAATTCCAATTTTTATATTTACATCCATCAGTAGTTTATATAATACAGTATTTTATTTTTGTATTTTTCTTAAACCTTTGATCCAGTTTCTCATCCTTAACATACTTACTAATTATAATTTTGTGATGGTTTCAGTTAAAAACCTACATTTTATAAAACCAGTGTTGTAAAAAGTTAAAACTGATAAATCCAATTTTTAGTATTTATATTTAGTCTTTATCTTAAAATAGTGTTTATCTTAAAATGTTTAAATCTGAGATCCATTTTCTTATCCTTATTATATACTTTACTTTAATTTTGTGCTGTGCTACTCAAAAATATTACATTTTGAGGTGAAAAATTGCATTGTATAAAACCAGTGTTGCAGCTGTGTATATTTTATGCCACAGCTTCACAGTACAGTAGATTTCATGCCTCCTTAGGCTGCGTTCATCACCCCTGAACAAGCACAAGTTAATAAATGAAGGAATAATTAGCTGCACTAATTAGTGAGCTGTTAAAATCTCTGAAAGTGCAATCGTCTGACTCGGACACCTCAAAATAATTTAGTATGAGCTTTTCCCTTGTGGATCTATAAGAGGCTTATACATTCGCCAAACATTGATTTGATATTCTCCACTGACATGTGCATGCTGTGATGGTCATGCTTGTAATCCTGTTGGCTAAATATGCTTAGCTGTGAAAGCAGATTAAGACGTGGCTGTGTTTTCTTGGCCAGATATTCCCAGTGGCCTGAGTGATCTAAGCAAGAGCGCTGAAACATCTGTCCAGTGATGTTGTGTTTAAGCATGACCTCGAGCTGGTGTTCAAACAACACACCGCACAGGTTCTCACAGTATGAGACATATATATATTTTTGATTCTGACTTGTATTTTCTTCAGGTGTAACCATGATCATCATATTGTGTTATGCATGAGAAACACTACGGTATATTACTATTGCTATCAGCATAACACTATTAACCACAGCACATTTAGAAGTGGAGAGAAAAATAATGTGCCACATCTTATGATTACACACATTTTAGTAGATACTTGGGAAATAATATTGCTGTATTACTTAAATAGAACCACGCTCGGTATTCAGTTTTCACAACTGACACACAATTTCTCTCAAATTATAAGACATCAGCATTTTATTTATACTCCTGTAATCAGAGGTAAATTACTTGAAATTAGATTTGAAACAAAAAAGATATCCATAAAATTAAGGATTTAAATAATCCATATTATTGTCTATAAATAGCAACTAATGCAGTTTGACATTTAATAGAGTATATTTTACTGTTATAAGGTTAAAAATCATTAAGTTGTACATAGTTTTAAGTTCAGATCATCAGTATATTTTGAATAAGGTGCCGTATTTATCTTTTTCACCTCATGAACCACGTGTCTGATATTGTGTTGAGGATACAGGACAGTAGAAGTAACAGCAGATGACGTGTTCAAATGTATCATCTGAAGTCTAAAGGTAGCTATTTTAATCATACAGATTTAAAAAAAATATTGCTTGGATTTAACCCTGGGATAATAATGAAGGGACTACATATTGTGAAGAATCGTACGAAAAACTGAGCTCCATTTCAACCCATTACAACTGTAAAATCCTGCTTTTGCATTATGTCTCAGTAATGGTATTGGAGTGAGGATACACTGCAATGATGTTCCTCTTCTCCTGAGTTCACCATACACATGCCAACATAAAAAAAAAACTTGTACTGTCATTGTATAATCATAGGAAATTGCATTAAATTTGATCCTGGATGAGCTAGAATGTTTAAACCTTTAAAACCAGACAGACCTGAGAGTTTGCGACCAGCAGAGAATAACAGCTGCCTCCATCAGCTCCCCACTTGCTCTGTCTAACGCTTCACTGTGACCAGTTTTAACATGGAGTCGAGTGCTGGAGGCTTGGCTGTTAGGCAGGCAAGGTGAAAGGAGCATGCCTGGTGTAGGCAGCATGAGGTGGAGGAGGAGAGGATGAGGGCAACACTCTGGCAGTGGGCACCACAGCCTGGCACGTAAGCAGCCAAGCAGCCAAGTGGAAAAGGGCAGTCTGGTGAAAACAGGACTGAGCAGTGAAGAATGGTGTTTTTATTAGAGAAGGCACCAGCACAAATAGTCTAGCACCATTCAATAAATTACATAAAGGAGAGAGATAGAAAAAACAGATATCACTAAGATCCTGTTTCATTCTCTGTGTAATGAGTAATACAGTTAAAGCGTATTTGGTCAATAGTCTACCCATTTTCTGAATTCTGACTAGTCATTATACCAGAAATACAAGTGTACCTCAACGCATAGTGTTCCCCAAAGGAAAAGTGATACAGATGTCTTCCAAATCTAGCCCAGCAAATTGGGATTGAAAGTCGAATGTGAATGTTTCATCTTGTCGGATCACATCAAACCTGATCAGAGCCAGCAGGAATCACCAGCATCTGCAAAAAAAAAGAAAAAAAATCCCTCAAACCCTACTTACAGTACATTAAAGGCACGGTCCATAAATAACGGCTATCAGCATGGGGCCAGTCGTACAACAATCACACACACACACGCACACATATACACGCACACACAAAAAGCAAACAGTGCTGCAAATCCATGCTGTGGTATTTACATTCACAACACAAAGATAAAACAACGAGAGAGAGAGAGAGAGAGAGAGAGAGAGAGAGAGAGAGAGAGAGAGAGAGAAACAGAGAAAAACGAGACTGGCAGACCCACTGCTTGCTATATTGGACAGGAGTGCCGTTGCCATGGCAACCAGCAGCCCTCGATTGGTATTTGGAGCAGCGAGTGGAATTACTGCAGAGGATTTGATGTTCAGTACACATCTGGGGTCAGCTAATATGGTGCTACAATCAGCTACTCCTTTACTCGCCGCCACAGACCCGTACTGGCAATCCTCTGTTTGGGACACGGCGGCTGGCACCCGCCACCCGTCCGGCGTTAAAATCTCTCACCGTGTGCCAGATTATCCCACAGTTCTCCTCATCCTGACAGATGTTTGTGCCACCATGTACAACGCTGGATTGGCAAACGTAAACAGTCCGTGTATGTTGTTATTGGCTTTGTAAAAAAAAAACCCCAAAAACTAAGCTTTTCTTTTTCTTTTTTTTCCCTTTTTAAAAAAAAAAAAAAAAAAAAAAATCCAGCATGTTTAAAGCCTTACAGTTCAAGGTCAGACCTCTAATCAATGAAAACAAAGAGTAGAGATACAGTAAGCTGTAACGTAGACTATTTTTACTGTCATAAGGGATTGTGATTCTGAATTAAATGAGGATACATATTTTTGTTGTTGGTGTGCAGTCAGCTGTAAGATGCTCAATATTTGTTTAGATTGCATTTTCGACAAAATGAGGAACAGTAAAGCGTGTCCAATAATAACTCTCTACAGTTTGAATAGAAACATGCTTTATTTCTATGTTATTCACTCCCTCTGTTCATTCTGCAGGAAAAAAAACGATATTTGATGAGTACTGTGTTGTGTTTATATCTTAAAGTAAAGGAAACATGAATTAGAATACAGTCAGTACAATACAATCACAATAAAATCAGTGGCAATCACATAAACAAAAATGTACTGTGCTGCCATGTGCTGCTGGTTCTAATGGTCTAATGGTACATGAAAAACTATTGGGTGCTGAACACTGACAGAGTCTCAATAACCTGAGTGTCAATATACAAACTGATTCTGAACAACCACCAAATCATACAAGACAAGCTCCACTCTACTCTACTGTATGTGTGGTACCAGGAAAAAACAAATGAGAATGTTGTGTCAACGATGCGTTAAACATCACACATGTGACAGCTCCAACAGCTGTAACAGCCAATTATGTGTAGGTAACTAAGGTCACAATTAATTAAAGGAAAAAAGCTGAGCTGCACAAAACAACAACAACAACAGCTCGGCTATACGGCCTCTTTACCTAAACCATTAACCAACTGAATATGTTTTGTGTCCAGTGCTGGTTGAAATCCCCATTGCACATAAATATCCTTTTTCTTTGACTTTCTCACAAGCAAATGGACAAATTTCACATATAAATAGTCCAGCTCTGTGCGAAGAAAGGAGATAATAATATAATCAAGATTTCAAGACTGATAATGACTGATTGATTTCTACTGTAATACACTATAAGTTGACCCATGAGCTTTTAAAGGTTGGACTGGTTTCTCCAAAATATTAAAGGGTAATATACACAATATTCTATACTTCTCTTATCATCTACAAACCCCTTAAAAAGACCCAAACCAGCAATGAATCGATCCGACTAACAGGGCTAGTGTTGCCAAAGTCTGATATGACTCATTCCTCTGTGCCAGTGTGTAAGGAACACATCAATTTTTGCACTGTGACATAATAATAATAATGATGATGATGATGATAACAACAATAGTAATGATAATGACGATGATAATAATAATAAT
>JANJYP010079305.1:0-15343 GCA_024605115.1 Rastrelliger brachysoma
TTCACCCCCCTCCCACCCAACCCCTCCCCCCCCAAAAAAGAGTCTGACAGCAGGTTGGACTCGACCCCACAAGCACTAAGTTAATTTTTTTTCATAACCAAAGTTATAATGACAAAAGTTATGATGTTGTCTCAATTAGGGCATGTGGGATCAACATCCTGCACAAATTCAGGCATCTTGTTTTTCAATTAAAGCCCCTTCACGCTTCTGAGAGGTCCCTCCCACCCTAAACAGAGAGCCAATGGTGTGGAAGGAAAAAGAAAGTGAAGCATGCAGAAGGTGGGTAGGTGGGTAGGTAAGGAGGGTATCGGATGGTGTGATAAGTGGACACGCAGTTGTGCTTTTACACAAACAGACCAAACTCTAAACCAACTGGCAACTGATCAATAACTAATCAATAACATACTGAAACCACCTGACCTTGCTTGTATCACAAGTGATGACTATCACAATGACAATGATGATGTTGATGATAACGATGGGTTTGATATGTTGACTGAATATGATTTACAGTATAGTAGTGTCGTGTTGTATTTAATTGCACAGAAAGTTACACGTCTGCACATGTGTGTGTGTCTATGTATAAGTGTGTGTGTGTGTGTGTGTGTGTGTGTGTGTGTGTGTGTGTGTGTGTGTGTGTGTGTGTGTGTGTGTGTNGCATGTGGTTGACGAGAGCACAGCTCATCTAAAGTGATGACGGATGTGATGAATAAAAACTCTTCATGGTCATGCAGATGGTTAGTGATGCCAGAAAGGATACGCTGATATTTACATATAAACTTTTTTAAAACTGCTAAATACACATCCTCCCGTTTTAAGTATTATTATTATTATTATTATTATTATTACGGCATTATTATTTACCATCCAGCCCAAAACATTGATATATTATTGATTATTATTACTATCCGTAACTAGTCTTTGTACAGCTTAGAGGAGCAGATGGGCCACTGGCTCAGCCTGAGCATGAGCGCACCCTGATACAACCAGCTAGCGTTTCCACAGCGGCTCCTAGTTGTGAAACACGCCGAGGGTTGAGCATCGTTTTCTGGTTGGCCAAACACAGAGAGAGGTCAGAGCCACCTTCACACAGAGATGAGAGTGTGTGTGTGTGTGTGTGTGTGTGTGTGTGTGTGTGTGTGTGTGTGTGTGTGTGTGTGTGTGTGTGTGTGTGTGTGTGTGTGTGTGTGTGTGTGTGTACGCATGTGTGTATGTGACTTTTTGTGGTCATATGCATGTGTGTGTCTTTGAGCACCAGAAGGCACAAAAGAGACTTTTCCTCTCACCTTTGACCCTGGGCTCTGTGCGGCCAACCAGACACTCTGTGTGTTTTCTGGGGGTGAGGGGCAGAGTCAAGCCCACCGCTCTCTTTTTCTTTTATGTTTTTTGCTCGGCTCGCTCTGCCCCTCTCCTCTCCTCCCCTCTCCTCTTCCTTTTAGGCTTTTCATTCACTCCATAAAAACAGAAGAGGAACTTTTTGTGCTGGAAAACACAGGTTAAGAGCTTGTGTTTTGTTTTTTTACAAAATAATCATATCATTACATACAGAACAAGAGAATCTGTAGAATATTAATAACAACATTTACTTTAAAAACATCTTGTGTGTATGTGTTATTTTTTCAGAATATATTTGTTTTTTGTTTTTTTGTTGTTTTTTTTTGGTCCTCTTTTTTGTTTTCATTGAAAAGAAAGTTCCAAGTCCGCAGAGAGAAAGGCGTTCAAGTGTTTTGGAGACGAGAGGAGAGAGGAATGAAGAGAGGAGAGTAGATGAGGGGGAAGCGACAAGGAGGAAGGAGTAGTAGGACAAGGAGAAGGACGGGGCTTAGAGTATCTTTCTCTCTTCTCTCTCTCGCTCTTTCTCTCTCCCTTGGTGTGCGGTGTCTCTCCAGCGTACTAGTGTTATGCGTAAAACTCCTCCTGCTTGTCTGGTTTCTGGTAGGTGACAGTGGCTTGTTTGGGTTCCTCCAGCGTGTAGCTGCCCTCGTCTTTCTTCTTCATCCTATACACCAACAGCATCACCAGGAAGGCAGCAAACAAGGCACCCACTACACCTCCCACTATCACCGCTGAAAGACAAAAAGAGATATAAGATCTTAAAAACTTCTCTGTACATTTCAGATATTTCACAAATGTGGATTAAATCACGCAAACACTCATAAATACACATAAACACTAAAAGGCCATCAGAGCCACTGTTACATTCTGCAACAGACTACAGCACTACAAACTAACACTGCTTCTGAAAGCAGATCAAAGCTACCACAGCATCCTATCACCTAGCTGTTAAGTGAAGACTGATGAGCCTGAATGTGCCAACATACGTTCTGTGTTGCCAACAGTTTTGTGCTAAATCACAGCCCTGCTGTGCCACATCATATTTTATCCTGATGGGGTTAGTGTAACCAATCAGCAGCAGCTGCATTTTTCAGCCTTGTTCTAGACACATCAGTAATGAGCTCTTTGCCTCGTGCAACAGATTAATGTGTGGTTATCAAATGGGAAAAAAACTTTCCCCCATTAAACTAATTGGTATCAATGCCAAAACACAGAATAGACTCTTTGTTATTTTCCAAAACACTTGAGAAACACTTTGTTTCCATTCATTGTGTGGGAGGTGTTTATTTTGTTCCATTAGTGCCAATATCAGTGCATAGGCTGGGGTATCTGAAATAACAAAACTTTCTACGGTGCATGATCACTGCATAAGTATTTACCTTTATTGACTTTTTACACCATTTCTTGTGTTTAAATCTTTTGTAAATTGAAAGTTTGGACTTTTCAGTCAGAATTTACATAAACTGTATGACTACATTTTGCTTTTTGTATGTTTTGAGTATTTCTAATAAAAAAGGAGATTATAAATTATTTTCCCTTAAAGCTATCACTAACTAAAACATTTTTGGCCACACTTAAGAGTGTCAACTGGTCTTGTTCACTAGTTTGGTCCAGACATAAAAATGTAATTTAATTAAAAACTATTAGCTGGATTGTCATGAAAATTGGTGCAGACATTCATGTCGTCCTCGGGATTAACTACAATAACTTTAATGATCTTATGGCTTCCCCCTAGTACCATCAGCACATTAAAACTGGTCTATTACTTTAGTTCATGACCACAAAACTAAAGACACTGCACTCAGATTCAGCTACACTTTGTCTTTAGTACTAATTAGCAAATGTTAGCATGCTTAACAGTCTAACCTCAGCTGGTGAGTATGGTAAACATTTTACTTGCTACACCACCAGCATAAACATTTTAACACTATCTGTGCTGTTATGTGCATGTTAGCATTTAGCTCAAAGTACTGTTGTACAGTCTCACTGAGCTGTCTCGTTATAATATTCTCATGTTTACTGATATTAAATGTATGACTTCCCTGCCACAGTAAGATGAAATATAGCTCAGATTTGGGTGAAAGCCAGAGATGAATTTTGAATGAAAAATAATGGCAACATGACTGCAATCTGTTAAGTGCCATATAATCTGAAAATATCCTATCCAAAATAGGAATTTGGTAGTGTTAAAAAGAGACATGTACAGCATTTTTACTTGCTCAATAAATATGCTTAATACAATAATTTTGGTTAAATACTTCCTTCAGTTATACCTGAAAAAGATTAGATTTTGCTGATTTGAGTGAATTTGTTTTGCACCTTAAAAGGAGCACTCCACCAATTTTACACATCATACTGATACTCATCAATCTCTAAAAATGTCATTTGTATTATTTTGGTTTGGGCTCTGAGACTAGTACTCTTTTTTAATAGAGAACTTGGATCTGGAACTGGATCAAAGAGAAAGAAGTATTATTGTACTAGGCAGAGGAAGTCTACGGAAAAATGTGACTGTGTTGCATCATATGAATAAAAGTCAGGAATTTCAAGTTAATTTGGTTTTTTAATGTGCCCACTGCAACTCTCACAATTTTGTGTGCAATATTAAATCTCTGGATTGCCCCTTTAAAGTATTAATGAACACTGTCATAATCTTCAGTCATGACAATCAAAATCTAATAGTCTTCAGAATCAGTGTGAAAGTCAAAGCTGTTAAATACCTGCATGATCTTCACTATGTTACTACCACAGATTGAGAGAATAAAGTGACTATACATACAACAGTACTACATGTGAATCTATGAGTCTGAAGGGATTTTATAATTTGGTTCTATCACAGAGACAGTCTAGTCTAAAGTCTGTTGCCTCCTGCTCTTTACCGATGACCAGGAAATCAGCGAAAACCACGGCCAGCAATCCACCAATCAGTACAGCTGAAGGAGAGACAGAGAGCCAGTCAGGTCAGGCAAGTTGGCCGCTCCCTCTATTTCTACAACAGCTCTTTGGGATGAGGAGAGGGGGGCACTTGAAAAGAAATTGGATTTACCCCAAGGGAAAAAGATGAGAAAAAGAGGGGAGAAGGGAGGGTTGGATAACCCAAGAAAAGGATTGCTTGTTCTCAATGGGTCAAACGGGGCTAAGTAGCACTTTCACTTATCATGATGAATCCACACTACGTGAACGCAGGGTAATGCCAGTTTATCTCAACAGCCTCCAGAAAGCAGGGAAAGAATACAGGAGGCAACGGGGAAATGTGATCTGTTGATCTAAGAAGCGATTACCAAGTGGTTTATTTGACAGAACAGCAGAATAATACGATGATGGGATTGGACAGACATGCAGTGAGACAGACACTGAGTGGGATGACAAAACATGACAAACATGTCAAAAACAAAGAAAATATAATTCATATTAACTATTGATAGATTTGCCTACCTATCAACACTTCTTTTCTTTCCAAAATGTTCTTCTGTGGCAGTTGGGCTGCAGAGCTTCCTGCGTCCACTGTGTTGCCAATCAGATCAGGATCCATTGGCACTATACCTTCACCAAGATCATTGCGGTGATCGTCACGGATCTCGAAATCTCCACTTGGTCCCACAGCACCCAGCTCATTGTTACCCTCCTCTGCACGGACCTGAGACAGGGAGAAAAGTGAGTCTAATTACAGGAAATTTACATTTGATGTAATCACATTGGTTCCATTGAGTTGCCACATTGAAACGTATCCAGATCAACCCAAACACAGAACTTTCCATGGTACATGCCCACATTTGAAACAATGAGTCTCTGTATGGACTGATTAGTGGAAAGTTGCATATTATCCAACACATATACACACTTCATAAAGTCTGGCAACTTATTTACAACACAAAAAAACCAGACAAATCTAAACGCATCATGTTTTAATGCAGAGTTGCTGCAAATAAACAGAAGCTGACTCTCATCTGTAAATAATTAAGCTGTTAAAAGAGGCAGTGAGAAGTAGGCCTGCGTATTGGACCTAAATACTTTATTGGTACCAACAAAATGTGTCCATAAGCACAGAGCATTGAAAAAGAGAGTACATGAATCCCTGGTAAGATTCTTCCTAATGTGTTGTTTGTAATTGGGAACATTCCCACTAAACAACGTTTAGGCAACATTGTTGTATGGTTGCTAATGATTAGACAACATTAAAAAGAGACAATAGACATTATTCTCTATGTTTCTTAATGTCAACAAATCCAATGAAAGTCCTGTAAGAAGTATTGCTTGTGTATGTAAATCCTGATATGTCATATTCTTCTTCTATCCCATAGAGCTCTATTGTCCAAAAAATGATTGAAAATACATCAATGAGCCAGACTGTTGCACTGGCTGACATTTGTTCATTAAGATGAACGTGGGCACTGTAGCTTATTTTGAGTCAATCCCACATACATCATCCTGCTGCTCTAAACACTCAGTGGAGTGCCAAATTTCTGCCAAATATAGTATAGTCCTCAACAAATGCTCCTGTCTGAATATTTTCTGATTTTAAAAAAAACTACAGTTCCCAGCTGTTTTGGGAATTACAGAGCTTTTTAACAGATATTTAAGGCCTGTTTTTAAAGTTTACATCTTAATTAGGATCAAATTGGCTTGTAGCTGTGCAGCACTTGCATAGAATGAAAGCACTGAGTAATGCAAATGCACTGATGCATTGTTTGTTTTTTCACTGAATTTGTTGCAAATAAGTAAAATATATGATAATGGAAGGCTTTAGATGAGTTTGACACAACACAAAATGAATTTATTTGATTAAAAGACTCAAGCAAGTGTGAAGAGATAGAATTTGCTTTAGGCAGTGCAAACTGAGGCAAAGACACGCCCATGCATGTATGAATGAAAAATTCATGTTATCTTGAGTCTTATGGATCTACTTCATAAACACACAGAGCTGATAGAGAAAGGAAAGACGGCAGGAAAATAACAGAAAGAGGACTTGAGTTCCTGGTGAGCTCTGAGATCTGACTGTTGCTAGCTAGCTATAGCTAATGATGAATAATGAATAGCGAGTAAATATGGACCTCATGACTCAGGTATCTTACCATCACAATTGAAACTTTCTTTCATTTGAATTCAGTTTCAATTCTTAGTCAGAAATAACTATTAGCAGGTTTAAGTAATAGTTCACCTTTGTGGGAAACATGCTTTTTGTCAGAAACATAAAGATGATAGTGAGGGCTTGTTTTTTGGGGGGCGACTACAGTTCACAAGTGTTATTACCAAATTTTGACAGAACCTGTTAACTAATATTATCACCTGTGTCGTTGTGGGCTGCACTGGGCGTGCACTTCTCTCTGTTGGCACTGTCTGCGTGGCTGTTGTCATAGGAACCCGGGGCCTAAAGGGGACCTTGGTCCTGACAGCAGTGGTGGAAGTGGGTGCTGCTGTGGTGGGCTCTGGGGTGGCCTCTACTGTGGTGGGCATGTCCTCCTCTGTGGTGGACTCCATGTCAATGCCCGGATAAAACAATGTGGGCTCAGGTGATAGGTAGACATCCTCCTCCTCTTCTGTGGTACTCAGGTCATCTGAACCAGCTGAGGGTACTGCACTTTCCACGGGGCTTGTTGCTGGATTGGTGGTCACCACAGGAACGGCAGCAGGGGACTTTGGGGCGGCAGTGGTCTGGGCAGCTGCGGCAGCTCTGATTCTCTCCAGCTCTCTCTCTCTGTCTCGTTCTCGCTGCCTCTCTCTCTCACGCTCTCTCTCTCTCTCACGCTCCCTCTCTCGCTCCCTCTCTCGCTCTCTCTCCATCTCTCGTACCCGTTCCCTCTCCCTCTCCCTCTCCCGCTCCCTCTCCAACTGCCTCTCTCGCTCTTTCTCTTTTTCTTTCTCTGCCTCTGCCAGCTCTCTCTCACGCTCCCAGAATGCACCGCTCTCTCCATCAGCCTCGGTGGGTAGCAAGGTAGAGGTGGGGTCTGGGTTGGGGCTTGGCTCAGCCGCAGGTGAGGCAGAGGGGGCGGGCCCAGTGGCCTGGGTGGTGGAGAGCAGGAGGGGTTCTTCTGTGGTGGAGGATATGACCACTGATGTCGGCCTCATGCTGATCTCAGGAACTGAAGAGGAGAGGATTCAGAGTAAAAGAAACAGAGTCAGTCATACCTCACCCACGCACTCATAAATAACAGTAAATTAAGATTTATACTTATATATCCACATTAATCAGCTATTCTGGGGTATTTGACTAGATACTCTTTCAAACAGGAAATGTGAGGGCAGAGGGCAGGGGAAGAAATACAACAAAGCTAGTGGGAAAAACAGAGCTTTAAAAATGACATAAGCTTGGTCAGTGTCAAAGGGGCACTCCAGCAATTTTATAATCTACTTCCATTTAGTCAGAGGGAGTCACAAGAGACATATTTTTCAAAGAATGATCAAATGGATGCAACAGAGGCTGAGATATCCTCACTTAAGTTGTAGCTCCTAGAATGGTTCAAACCTAAAAACACTAGATCCTATATTTACAATGAGCTGAATACCATCTTTTCGTTCAACCCTCCCTGCCTGCTAAAAGCCCACATCTGTAAACTTTCCTTTCAGGTCAAGCAAAAAAAAAAACTATAATGACATCACTATGACGTCACTCTGGTTCATTTCTCACGCTCTCAAAGCTCTCTGCTGAACCACAGAGGACATTAATCGGTTGTTTTCACATGACTGCATAGTACTACCCTTGATAATGAACTGACTTTGATGTGTAAAATCAGTGGAGTTCTTCTTTAAAAACTTTCTGTCTCCTCTAACCTTTTGTATCATAAAATTTTTGATGTCAATATAGCCATTCACACATCACAGATATGTTTATTTTGAGTGATTTGATCGACATCTAAGTACAGCAATCAGCCATGGTTAAGTAGCTGTGTTCTGCTTGTTTAGCTGTTTGACAATAGAAACAGAAAATTATGGAAATGAGAATAAAAATGGGAATGCAGCTCCATTAAACCATGGAGAGCAGGAAAGAACAGAGCAGAGGGTTATAAAGATGGAGAAGAAGAGCTGATTTTCTCTTTGATTCAGTGTTTTAGTGTGGACATCATCTGACAGAAAAGAAGAGAAGGAATAAAAGAGAAGAAAGGAAAGAAGAGGAGATGACTGTGCTGAGCGATTCGTTTTCTTCTTAAATCTCATAATAGTATTATACCACCTTTCATTTTGTTATAGCAGTGAAGTTCCCTGAGTTGAAAGAGAAACAAATTGAATTTACGGGCACAAAGACATGAAGGCTGACAGAGAAGCTAGAGAGGATATCAAAATATGGACTTCAACAATGCAGCTTCTGTCAAACACATCAGATGCCACTAAAATGCCATGCTCTGAACGAGCAGCGGTGCAAGATGCATGTCCGTCTGTCGAAAATGAGCCCTTTTCCTTTGGAATCAGACAGCTCTGTATCATGGTTTGAGATAAAGCAATTTGCCAGGTTGCTGTTTCAACCACAGGGGGGGCCTCTGCTGCACCAGCCTGCTCTGAATTGTAATTTATTTGGAGTGTGCTCGCCACTAGCGCAGAGCCTGAACCGAAGGCAGCCCTCAATGAGTCATGCTTAATAAGGAGAGCCCTGCTGAAGCACCAACAGCCAGATCAGAAAATCAGCCTGAATTACACCAATGTGATTTACGTTAAGTAGGTAATTCCTACACACACCAGACAGCCAGCTAACTCAAATGCGGACATACGCTCACAGATAGGTGCACAACAACTAGTGGTGTGCGTGTGATCGTCTAATCTGCACGGACTGTAATCTGATTAGAGTAAATAAGATCTGGCAGAATCGAGTCTGAGTTACTGCTTGTTTACAAGAGGGTGTGTCTGTGTTAAAAGGTGTTTTCAATGTCTATACCAGAACCTGTCTGTTGAGCCAAATGGCATATTGTGTGATTGTGTCGTGTTGTGTATGCATGGTGTCCATGCTTGAGAGGCCGGTGAATAGAGCCACAATAACGAGAGGGCGGGGAGGGGGTGGGATCCTCAGGGTCAGCAGATTGAAACCCAGCAGCTGTCGAGCTTTTAAGAACCAGAGCATGAGTGAGTGCCCTCAAACACACACTGGTACACACACACATACACACACACACACTTACAGCCAGAGCCGGAGCCTGAGTAGAGGTCCTCATCGTCGTAGAACTCGTCTCTTGTTGAGCCTTCATCATCGATAGACGGTGACCAAGTCTGTCCCTGTGTAAGAGGCAGAGAAAGGGAGGCGCAGATGTCAGACATTAGAGTTATTCATCCCTTTGTCATTTCATTTGACGGAGAAACCACTTTGGCAGATTACATGCACACACAGGCACGCACACTACAGTCTGAGAGGAGGCGCAGGCAGAGAGGGGGCATTATGATGGACAGGGTAACATCTGTCTGTCTGTGACTTTATAGAGGCACATAGTTAATGAGATGATCTAAAGCTGGGATTTTGGCAGGGGAACATCAAAGCCTTTAAGGAGAGAGGTTTCATTTAGTTTCTGCTCCGTGTGAATTACAAGTGATGCTCAGCCTGTAAAGCAGCACAGCACAGGGAAGGTGTTAACTTTAGAACTCAGGCTGCAAGTAACAATTATTTAAATGGATAAAATACCAGACAATTATCAACAAGACTAATAGTATACAGTTTTGTGAGGCTGTATTTAGAAACAGGGGTACTTTAAGCTAATGCCAGCATACAAACATATATACACTGACAATGCTAACATACTAAAAAGATGTGTAGGGAGTAAATTGTTTACATTGCTCACCTTCTGAATTTGTGCAGCTGAGGCTCGTGTGAATGTTACTAGTTTTTCAGGTATTTTGTCATTAAAAAAAGTGTCAGGCTAATTAATAAAACATGATGGCACCAGTCAGGGGATCACTACTAGATTCCATGCATGACTAAATGCTCATCAAAATTTCTAAGAGCACAGGATGACATCTTAAAATGTCTTGTTTTGTCTGACCAGCAGTCTTAAACCCAAATATATTCAGTTTGCAGAGATACAAAACAGAGCAATCTACACATTAGACAAGCTGAATGAGCAAATGTTTTGCCTTGTAAATTAATTCTATGATTAATGTCTTTTCAAAATTGCTGTTGATAAATCATTTCAGTTATAGTGAAAACTCGTTTGAGGCTGTACATTTACAGCTTTGAGTCTGTTATTTAGTTATTTCTTCATCATCATGCTCCCTGATCATCATCATCATCATTCCACCTTAATCTAAACCAAGTTCATGTTTATCTGTGAAGGGAAAGCATGAGTTTGCCCAGCGACCTCTGTCAGGGTCAGGAAGATTAGTGTGTGACCATTCAGGACCTGAAAAGACCTCACTTTTAAGGCCAATCACTCCTCTCTCTTCATTCAGCTCTCTCTTTCTCTTGACCTCAATCCCACATAACTGCAATGTTTAAACACACACTTTAGCACTCAGGGGCTTTTCCTATCACACAAGGTCAAATAATACTGCTATCAAATGCCTGCACTTAAGAGACACCACCTGTGCTGAAGTGCATAGATAGATTTCCAACAACAGTACGCATCACTAAATGACTTAAGATAGGTTTCAAACAATAAACTATAATGTCATTGTGTTTATAAATTGCACAAATTTCATTTATACCGCAGGCACTCACATTATATNGAATGGCTTAAGATAGGTTTCAAACAATAAACTATAATGTCATTGTGTTTATAGATTGCACAAATTTCATTTATACCGCAGGCACTCACATTATATTCACATATATCTAAACTAAAGTCATTCAAAATACGTTCATATATACAAATAATGTACTGTAAAAACACTCTCTTTATTCATTTCATCCAACATGTTAAATGGTTTTTTTTCTCCTGCTATTATGTCATTGGTGGATGAAACTATGCACTGTTCCTCACATACTAATCAACTACAGTTTTCAGGTACCTGTTCTTCAACTGACTATTTTATTTTACTTCATATCCTTACTCCACTATAGTCAGGACTGTATTGTACTTTTAACTCCAAAATGCTGCTAGCACATTATAGTGTCAGTAATTATTACTCATTACTTCTTATTTTGAATGGTCACATTCAGAATGTTATAATACATAGTAACATTCAATTAATTGTTTTTTGGCAGGTTGCAGACATCCTATCACCTTTTAATATGTCAGACTGGTTAGAAAATATTTGCTTAGAAGTTGACCCGAAGAATCTAAGTCCACTATTCCCTCTCCTTTTAGCTCGGTTTTCATCTCCAACATCTCCTCAGAAAAAGATTAGATGTTAATTTTCTCTATCTGCTGCTTAGTGTCTAGGCAACAAGCATACACTGTGTTTCTTATGGGCTTTTTAGTTGAATGGAGCTTCCTGTTGTTGCCGGATACAAAATTGCAAGAATTAACCAAAATTGTGAAATTGCAAGCTGTAAAACCAAAACAACATGCTCGAAGGTGCATAGTTTAAGAAGAACAGTAGAGTTGGGTGATCATTTTCGTGGGCTCATCTCTACAAGTGCAACATCTTAAAAACAAATAGTTAACCAACCTATTATTAATATGTAAATATAAAGATCAGATCACTTGTAATAAGGCATTTATACAGAGTGGTGTCGTTACTTTTACATAATCACCCAAACTTTTCACACACCACTGCATCATATATTTTGTATGCAGCTCAGAATGCACTAAGTTATACAATGTTCCGCTACCAAAACAACCCTCACATAACAAAGGGATCAGTTTTGCTCCAGGTGTTGGAAAACAGTTGATCAACAGCTAAAAATGTGACCAAAGCAAACTTATCTCCCCAGAAATCTAAAGCCCATCCGGAGGGCCTGCAGAGTGCTCTCCTTGCTAGCCTGGGTGATGCTAATTGTGCACACAAAACAGAAGCTCCTCCCCGGCTCCAGACAGAGGAAACCTGATGCCTTTAAAAGCCAATAAAAGCATAATGGAATCTAGAAACCCAAGCATCTCAGTACATCACATCCCAGCATGAGGTAGAGCTGAAACGCTATATGTACCTCCTGAAATGAAATTGACTTGAAGTTGTTTGGAGCCTTGACACACCAAGGATATAGGCTTCACAAAGTGGATGGCTGAGAGTGTGTGCTTCACGCTTTGAGTGTTAAGTGTGTGTGAGAGATTCTGTGTATGTGCCTGTGTGTGTGTGTGTGTGTGTGTGTGTGTGTGTGTGTGTGTGTGTGTGTGTGTGTGTGTGTGTGTGTGTGTGTGTGTGTGTGTGTGTGTGTGTGTGTGTGTGAGAGAGAGAGAGAGAGAGAGAGAGAGAGAGAGAGAGAGAGAGAGAGAGAGAGAGAGAGAGAAAGTCCGGTGATCTCAAACCCTGTAAGTGCCGAAAAGTACTGAAAAGACATCTCAGCGAGAGCATGGTGTGCGTGTGTGTGTGTGTGTGTGTGTGTGTGTGTGTGTGTGTGTGTGTGTGTGTGTGTGTGTGTGTGTGTGTGTGTGTGTGTGTGTGTGTGTGTGTGTGTGTGTGTGTGTGTGTGTGTNTCCAAGGGTTTTACAATGAAGGCCGTTGCTATGGGCAACCTTAGCCTTTCATAGAAATTCCCATCTCCTAGGGAGAGGCTACACACACACACACACACACACACACACACACACACGCACACACACACACACACTCCCAGTCTCTCCCACATACATAAGGGCTCTAACTACATAAGCAAAGGTGTTATGTAACGCCCAATAAACAACCTAAAAAACAACATCAAAACTGTCTACCCCCGCCCCCCACTTCCTATCAGTCCCTCCCTCTCTGCCTCCCTTAGTCTCGCCCCTGGATCCACAAAGTCTATGCCAGTGTATCCCCGTCCTTGCCCCATTTTCCTTTCATCTTAAACTCCATTTCTTATCTCAAGGCAAGACCCCTCAATTCAGCGTGATTCCAAAACTGACACACATACACACAAGCACACACACACACACACACACTTTAAGTAAACACACACCCAACCCCCAAGGCAGCTCCAGAGCCCACCCCAGGGGCCCCTTTTGCTAGTGCCCTACACACATTTAACACATAACAATAACCACACACTGTAGCAGAGGAGGATCGTCTCCTGTTCATCTATTTTCAGTCTTGGAAGTTGTGTATGATTTTAAATGTGCATCTTCTATGTTTATCCTAACCTTTAAGAGTTGTAGGTAATCACCCTCTGCGCCTCAACATGTTAAATTTATGAGCCGATATTATAAGTGTGAATTCACGGTATGGCAGGCAGTAGTGCGTCACTATATCTAATTACAGCGTGTGTATGTCTCAGTGGGTATAATCAGAGGTTTTGTTTGTGGTGCCCGTGTGTGTATGCACCCAGCAGCTCTGCCTGTGTGGGTGTGTGTGTGTTTTATGTGATTTTGGCGAGTCGAATAGGGCCAGCTCTGCATTTTGCCTCTGCTTCAGGACCTATAAACAGCTGTACTTTCTGCCTGTGCCACATAGCTAACTAACCACAGCGAGACGCACCGAGTTCTCCTCCACCGCACGCATAACCTCGGGCCAAAATCATCTGTACGTTGCCCTCAATTTCCCTTCACCACTGCATTTTGTTCCCATTCGTTATAAAAGGAAACTATAAGATGACAGCCATATTCTGCCGGAGCTGTGGGAGTGAATGCAATCCTGGTTTTTGGCAACGTGTGAAGCCCTGCCATTGTAAGACAAGCACTGCCAGTTGGAGTCCTTTTAAAACAATCTGGGAGAGTGGAAGATATAATTATGTAGTCTTGTGTAAAAGAGAAGGGGAAAACATCAAATCAAGGGACAGAAAGCATAAGAGCAGACAAATATAGGGTGGTTGTAGTTTGGGGTAGTGTCATGTTCGGACAAAGCAGCACAGGTGCGTCCTCTGAGGAAAGCTGCAACATTTCCAGTGACTCAGGTCGAAACCTGATCTAAAGCTGACATCAGGCTTTGCATTAAACATCTGATCCTATACACTCTGTCCGCCGCTCTCTGAGGGTGTGGATGTGTATCAGCTCAATTTACAGACACAGAGCCCAGATTTTACACCTGAGCCAACAACACTGTGGATTCACAGATATTAATATTCCACAGGAGCTGATTTGGTCCAGATTTTAATTCAGGATCTGAGTAAGGGGAGAAAAAACTGCAAGATTATAAATGTGTGATATTAAAGTGGCAGCACTGCAGCAACCTGACGACGAGAAGGTGCATTTGTGAAGGTTATCTGACAATTAGCAGTGTGTGTGTGTGTATGTATGTGTGTGTGTGTGTGTGTGTGTGTGTGTGTGTGTGTGTGTGTGTNTGTATTTTGTCTTAAAGGGACAATGAATGTGTGCAGTTAACACTAAGATACAGGAAGCCATAACAATGGGTGGGAGAGGTAGTTATATAGATACACTAATTCTCATGCACAAACATACACATACACACAGTGCTTGTGGAAGATTTGCCAAGATGTGTGCCACAGAAAGATGACTTTGTTGATTTTCTAGCTGGTCCAGCTCAGCTCAGAGGAGATCCCCTTCTGGCTAGCTAGGCAGATAGATAGTTTCATTGTGATTGACTTCAAATGCATTCCTCAGTAACCCGAGAGGCTGCTGCACAATGCCTGGCAAACACACATACACACAAAGCACGCATGCACACAAGCATATAAAGCTCTCGATACAGTAGACACAACACCACTCTGTTATAGAGGAGCAATCAGTAATTGTGCTTTTTAAAATGTGAGATTTTATCTGAGCGAATGTTCTCGGCTGCTGCAGCATCTCTGAGTTCTGTAACTGCAAAGAATAATTTGAATACTGGCACCATCTGTGATTCCCACTCCCTGACTGTCCCCCCTGTTTACTGAGGCAATAAACGGACAGACTGATAGAGGAGTTGAGAGAGAAGCTTGGCCTGAAATACAGCTAAGGATACTGAGGTCATGTCCCCTGTATTGTTTTTTCATTTAGGAATGCAGTAAATCAATTTTTCATTTTATCTAAAGATCTGGAGGCGTTGCAGTATTTGTATCCTAAAATGAAAATGGAGGTAAAAA
>JANJYP010079333.1:0-15003 GCA_024605115.1 Rastrelliger brachysoma
ATGAATGATATGCAGAAAAATAATTAATCCAGCAACAAACAATACTGTTGCACATTATGGACCACATCCATTTATTCCCCCTTTCTATATGACAGCAGTTTACATTTCTCATCTCACCCCGGTGTTCAGCTTGATGTTGGAGCAGTCCTCTGAGATGAGTGTGCCACTATCTGTGAAGTCAGTGACATCAGTCATGCCACTGATGCTGCTGGCATCGTCTGTGGTCCAATCATGAGAGCGTCTCTCATGTTGGTACTGCAGGGCGGGCAGCTGGATAGCCTGGATGTCCAAACTGGAATCAACCAGTTTTCCCACTCTGTATACACAAATTAATCTACAGTTAACCTTACTGAAAACACTACCAAAAGGTGCCTTCAATGTAAGGTTTTCAAATTTGACGGTAAAAACCACCATTGACAGCACATTATTCTAGTTTGTAAAATACCATGTTTTTGGAAAATTAGGATGAATTTCATGAAGCAGAACATCTCTAAAATGTGTATACATAAAACCAGATCTACATCACCTCTTCCATTCCAATGAGCTTCCCTTTCAGTGAGGGCCTTATATTTATCAGTGAAAATTTCTAATTAAGGCACCTGCACACATCCAACTACTACAGCTTCATATCCCAAAATGTAGTACACTTGTGAGCCAAGTTGCATCCATCGGAAAGTTCATCAGTTAATGTTTTTTACACATGTGGAATTAAATAAGAAAAAATGCGAAAAGAATAACAGTTTCTTGGCTGTAAAATAATAAGCACCACAGGGGAACACCACATGTACAAACAGCAGCTTCTGTTGTTGTTGTGTTTGATGTTCTGTGTATAAATAGAGTATAAGGATAAAGCACACTGACGGACTCTCAGTAATGAGGTCTGTGAGACAAACATTCTTGGCATCATCAACAGTGTCATACTCTTGCACTAGCTGAAAAAGCATGTAGCATTAGTTGTGTGCAGAGGAAGCACTCCTGCTTGTTGCTACAGATACACATTGAGTCCATGGGGAAGCAGAGATAACTGCTCAATAAGCGGCATGCAGCCGGGACTGAGATGTGCAAGCAACGGAAAGAAAGAAGGCTATCAGCCAAAGCATCTGTTTGGATGACAGCATGTGCAGTTTCTGGTTTCCTAAATTAAACACTGATCTTTTTACATTTGTGTGTGGTTCAGTTTTAGAGTTCTACAACTCCATGTAAAATCATTTTAATATCATATGGAACCCACCTACAAGACATTTTCTATTGCATGAAAATGTCTTGCTTTGCTGCTGCTTGAAATTACAGCTAAACTGAAAATGAAGAGGGTTGCTCTGTGAGTCAGATCCCACTGATATGGAAAATCACATTCTTCTGTGTCTTATTTTTACCTGAGAAAAACCTCTTCCATAGTGGTTACTGAAGCTCCATAGCTGGCAATCCCTAATTCATCTCTGTTCATCTCCAGCTCAGCAAACAGAAGCTCAAACCTGAGAAAAAAAACAAAGTGCAACAGGAATCACTCAGTATTAAAATATGAGATTTTGATTAGTGTAAAGCTGCCAAATTTCACTTGGTATCTCTGTTGCACCATTAGTTCTGCCATAAAGCTAAACAGAGAGCAGCAAAGTGTCACTGTGACATCAAAATCCCATTCGTAGCAGGAACAAATATTGATTTTCAGTATATAAAAAAAGAATATAAAACAAGCTAAAAAGGATGATTATAACAGCCAAGACATTTCATCCTATCCACTGTTGTTTTGTATGCACAAAGATGATTGATTCACCTGCTGGTGCTTTCTTTGGGCAGGATGTAAGAGAGCTCAGCCCCAGCGCTGCTTTCCAGCGTGGCATTAGGAACATACATATGAACAAGGCGGGTGATCTCAGACACATTACAAAGGGCGTCCTTTACTATCACCATGTGGTAGCCAGCACCTGGTGAGCAGAGGAAAAGAACAGGCATGTATGATTAATTAGAGATAATCATGTACTGAGATTTGTTTCTGCCATTCTCGCCAATGTACAGTTCAGCACCAGTTAATGATTTGTTGGATTGTCTTTAAGCAAAACATTACTATAATAATGATTATTACACTATACCGCCATCATTTTTGTACTAACTGTATACCCTCTTTTGACCACCAACACAACATATACACAGACTATATCTCATAGATTTTTCCTATTCTTACTCACCATATTTGTTCTTAAGGAAAAGCGGTGACCCGCAGCACTGCAGCTCTCCTCCTGCCATGATGGCGATACGGTCACCAAGCAGGTCAGCCTCGTCCATAAAGTGTGTGGTGAGTAGGATGGTACGACCGCGTTTCTCCCCTTGCAGAAGGTCCCAGGTGGCACGTCGTGCCGATGGGTCCATACCAGATGTGGGTTCATCTAACATCACCACCTAGATAAAGATAGAATTAATAGAATTAGGGGGAGATGAGAGGTGATTTAAAGGGGGAGTGGAGGTGTATAGGGATATAAGTAGTAAGAGTGGAAAAAAAATAATGGGACTGATGCCAACCTTGGAGTCTCCAATGAGGGCAATCCCAATAGAGAGTTTTCTCTTCATGCCACCAGACAGAGTCTTAGAGCGAGCCTGTCGCTTGTCCTCGAGGTTCAGGAGACGGATTATCCTGTCAACCTCATCTGGAATCTTGTCTTTGGGGTAGCCTTTAAGCTAGATTTAAGGCAAACAAACACACTGAGTAGCTATACTACACACTTTCATCCAAACTACCAGCTTCTACTTAACATTACTGTAAACAAGGCTGCAAGCCTTGCAAAAGAAGTCTGCAGCTCTCTGGTTCTTAGCATAGAACATTTTCTTAATTTTTTAGAGGAACTCTTGAGGAAGTCTTGAGTACTGAGATAGTCAAGCAAGTGGTCATGACTTGCAACTCAGATGATGAAGCATTTTTGTACAAGTACAGCAAGAAAGAAAAGGGAAGAGAGGAAAGAAAAACAAAAACACTAAACTGAACAAATAAAAGTTAAGCTAAATCTCAAGTTATTGGCACAGGAAACAAATATACAAAGTAAACTTTCACTCATCATCCATAAAACATCTCTGTGAACAATGAATTAGAGGTAAAAACTAATGAGGGCGTGACTGGTAATTAGAAGTATTCAGTTGAAGAAGAAACGTGTACCTGTGCATAGAAGAGCAAGTGCTCTCTCACGGTAAGGTTATCAAACAGCACATCATGTTGCGGACAGAGTCCCAGACTGCGTCGGATCAGAGCCATGTCCTGACAAATGTCATAGCCGTTGATATAGGCTCTGCCACTGGTGGGGGGAAACAGACCTGCATATACAACGGCAGGTGGGTTAGTCAGCCATATAATTAAGGTGTTGTGTATGTTTCAGTGTATTGCTTGCTTGCAAGGGTGTATAAATCTGATCACCTGTCAGCATGGAGAGTGTTGTTGTCTTTCCAGCACCGTTGTGTCCTAGCAGGACCGTAATCTGTCCCTCGAACATGTTCAGCGTAAGATCCCGCACAGCCTGACGAGTCTTGTTGCTCACTTTGAATTCCTATTAAGGGGAAACACCAAAATACATACATGTATTACCTCAGCAAAAAAAGTGTGGGGGTTGCTTAAAAGCCATCTCACTACTGCATCTTTTTGATCATTTTTCACCTGTTGCAACCTTTTAAAAGACCTTTGAAGTGTGTTCTGCAACTCACCTTAGCAAGATGTTTAATTTTGATCCCAGAGACTAGTCCGGCTGGTTCTGCTTCTATAAACTCTCCTTTCAGGGCTTTTTCTGCATCCTCCTCTTCCTCCTTCTCATTCACCAAAGCCATACGAGGGCTGCTGCACCAATATGAAGGCTGCAGATAAACAGGTAAGATGAGCAGGGGTGAAAATGGTCTTAGTTAAAACTTACTTAACAATTACAGCATTTCAGTGTATCTCCAAATGTTGCTTAACAAAAAAAAGCCATTGTGAATGAAGCATGGTAATTCCAGGATATCACAAATGATGCTGAGAAACTCAGTCATACATCAAAACACATGAAAGAGAATATGGGGTGACACTAACATTTTCCATACACACTCTACACTGAAGGAGAGTGTTTCCTGGACAAACCTCCCTTTGATTCCTAAGAATATTAGTAAAGCCTTCATTTTCCTCTGCAAAAACAGCATCTCACACCCATGCACACACAATAGACACTTAATTAAATGAGTCAACATTTAATCCACACCCTGCTGGCATTACCTTGAATTACTGACTCCTGGGAAATGGGTTAGCAAGAGTTTATTTTTGCATGCGTTACAGTACGTCATTTCGTGCCTGTCCATAGTTCTTAAGATAACCCTCATTTGTGTTGGTTCGACTGACTCAAGACGTTTCCTGTTATTCCAGCCATCTGAACTCAAAGACTTCCTCTGGTTATCATGTCATGACTTCACGTTCTCAATCCCCTCCGCTGTCACTGTGTCAGAATCACTTTTACAATATAAAAGGCAAACACAATTGGCAGTGCTCACAGGTGGGAAACCAGATTGGGGTCATGTCCTTTTTTACTGCACTACTAGTATTAAGTATCATATGTCTATAGTTAGGTGAATGAGTGACAGTGTGTTAATATGTCTGCCTCTTTTAAAAAGGTACTATATTTATCCTTATCATTATCTCCAAAAGTCTTGAATTGTTTGGTATTGTACTATCCTTGTTACCAATGGTTGCTCCATCAAACTATGAATAGTCCTGCAAATATTTACACAGAATGATGGATAAACAATTCCATCATGAATTCTTTTTTTAGATTATTATAAACACCACGTTTGCCAAGTCTCTGACATGACAAACACCAGCGAGAATTTATTAGAAAATAAATTTCACTACGTCAAAAATAATATAATTAGTATATTTATGAAAAATCCCACTACACAAGTGTACTATACATTAAGAGGATATTAAATAATAAATATATACGGTTTTATATAGTATAACCAACATGATGAACCCAGATAATATTCAGTATTTTAATCCAATGTGAAAGATCCAGACTTTCATAATTTAAAAATACAGAAGAAACATGTTTTTCTAAATGTTAGACTGCCTAACACAAAGTCTATTGTCTAATGAGACTAGAGTCTGAGGAGTTTATGAGATAAAAATGGCTGCATTGCTAGTGCTAGCAATTATTTGAAATATCCAAAACTGTATCATCTATACATGTTTTCTGTATATTTCAGTAACACATATGCATTTCCTTTTTGGTTGGCTTCTTTTTTTCAACTTAAACTGGCATACCAATATGAAGAAGTAGGATGGTAGAGGCACTCCATACTCTCCAGGAAAAACTGCTTCCATGTACCAGGCAACCAGCCCGTACAGTACAGCATCAAACAGCAACAAGCCCAACACCTGAGCCATGGAGAAGTCATCATCCACCGTTACAGAATCAAACAAGTTAGACCACTGAATCCCTGTACCTATAGAGGCAGAAAGACAACTGTTTTAAAAGGCACGTGCACACAGGATAAAAAAAAAGTATAAACATATGACCTGTTGGTCTGACTAAAACTTGCAGGTTCACCTTTGCCTTCAAACATTCCTATGAGCTGAGCTCCCATGGCCATGGCCACATTGGAGATAAGGCAGGCTGACACCTTCTGAGCATGGCTGAGTAAGTCGTAGCGAGGCCACAGGAACAAATAAGGCAGGTAGCTCAAGAAATACATGAAGCCACCTGCTGCTGCCGCCACATTGGCTGAGGTCAGAAGGAAAAGAAAGAATGAGAGGTTGAGGGAATGCCGAACAACAGCCTTCAGGAATATGAGATTTATAAATAATAGTGTATTAAAGAGCCCTCAGCTCTTGTTTAGTTGTTTGTGCTTGTCTTCTTGTGTAACTATGACAACAATCACACATACATGCATTTGTAGACTTAAACTAAAGCGGACAGGTATATCAGTAAGAGAGAGAGAACTACTTTGGCTGAGAAACCCATTTCTCTGATTGACAGAGCGAGTCTGTGAGTATTGCTCAGATGAAGAACAAAAGAGAAACAGAGGGAAAGTAGAGAAGAAATTTGAGTGTTGTGGATGAAGAGAGTAAAGGACTTCCATTTCTGCACTGTACAATAATACCGGTACCTCTCAGAGCAATTGTGGCAGACAATATGACATTTTGAGCCTACATGGAACATGCATTGACTAACTGCCATTATCTGTTCCTAAATGTACATCAGTGGGTGGGGAGAAGTATCTGGAGAGCTACTCACACAAAGAAAAAAAAGCACACATTTGCTCAAAAATGGCAAAGGAAAGCACCAAAAGATTCTTTCTCAAGGTTTGGCCTATTTCTTATAATAGCCCCTCATCTCAGCCTCTTTTCTCCTCCAATCATCCACCTACCATCATTTATAACCTACCTGGGTGTCATTATATGATGACCATTGTGCCTTAGCAACTTCATATCTGTGTTCAGTGCACACACTTTGTGCTTAAAACCAGTTAGAAGGAGCGCTGTTTACAGTAGACACTCCTAAACATATTGTACATTAAAGTGGACAAAACTCATGCATGTACCAAAAAAAACAAAAAAAAACACACCTCGTGAAAAGAAGGCACTAATCATGAAGCTGAAGTTTATTGTGGCCACGGTGAAGAGGAGCAGGAAGACAAAGACAAGGCTGGGGTCACTGTAGCTCAGCACCGCTCCATTAGGGCTCACCTACAACAACAAAACAAGAAGTTCCCGTTAGTGTTCTGGTTTGATATATTTATTTACAGTGAATATTACTGCATCTAATGTTACTGTATAGCCTTTTACTTGGTAAAGGCATTGCGACCAGGAAAGTGGGATAATGTTGAGTAACAAATCATGATTTGCAAGACCACCTCACCTTTATACAGAGGAGCAGAGTGACAAAGAAGACTGAAATGGAGAGGAAGAGGAAGAACATAAGGAACCAGGCACTCCAGTGGAGCCAGTTGCTGAGACCCATCATCCTCATGTACTCCTGAGATTTACAAAAAACAGCAAATGTAAACAAACAGCTAGACCATTTTGACCAACTCCTTCATAGAAACAAAGAGACCCACCTTGAGCTTCCTTTCCTTCTCCTGCACCACAGCTCGGACTATGCTGAGGGATGTATAGGTGAAGCTGAGCACCAGCAGTAAGGGCAGTTGGTTCTGAATGGCCAGGATAAAGACATCGTATATAAAGGCAGGGTAAGGAAACCGTGACAGGACCACTCTGGTCTGTCCTAGCAGAGAGGCAGCAGCAGTTCTGTTGTAAGAGCGCATGATGGCTCGGTCCACTGCATGCTGCACCGCCAGGAAGCCCTCCCGGAAATAACCTAAAAAAAAAGAAGAAATATTGACACTGAATTTGTTAATATAGCCATCTCATACCCCTTTTCCACCAAAGCAGTTCCAATGCTGGAGCTGGGCTGGTTCACAATTGGTTCAAATTGCGAACCAGCTGACAACCAGTTTTGTTATTCCATTGCTTAATAATAATTATGACATTATATATGTTAGATACGTCATTGCTTTCCTATAAACACTCGTGCCAACTTTGAAACAATGACATAAAAAAGCAACATCAATACCAATGGATGACTTCACAGTTTATGTAGCTACTGCTTCTGGTTTTACAGTCCTTCACTTGGATGTGAAAATGGTGGTTCGTTCCGGTTTGTGATCGACAGGTTTTTCATGGACAGTAATTACAATCTAGACAGATACATCTTGTCTCCTGCTGACACTAAATACGACATGGTTAAGTTAGTAACCAGTTTTTCCTGGCCCAGAGCCAGTTCTTTGTCGGTGGAAACAGAAAAACCAGTTCCAATTCAAGCACTAGCCCCGAACCAACACTGGAACTGCTTTGGTGGAAAAGAGGTATCAGTAGTGTTAACCTGGTCCTGGGTGCATGAAAAGACTCATTTCAAAGTCACTTGTTCAAACGAGGTAAGTCCTAACTTCCCTCTAAAAGGTAACATGAAATGAAAAATGGTAAGAGGCCTTGAGGAACAAGTGGAGCAGCCATGTGGAGGTTGGAAATCCATATTCATGCGACACTAAAAGCTTGTTGGTTCTGTTATGCTGTCAGAATGACTTCATCTTTTCGAATATGTCTCTTCCTCCCATTATAGTCACACTCAACCTTAAAGCTTCATTATGAAAAAGGTCTGGGTCTGGGTCTGGGTCTGGGGGAGGGAGGGGCTGGCAGAATGCAGTCATACACTCCAATTCATCATCATTACATCATTTAAATGTGACAAATCAAACAGCCAGAGGGACAAATGTGAAAATAAAGTATCTGATGACACCTGAACAATGCCCCATGAATGATGCGAGGGCATAGTGTATCCTGATAGTGCCGAAACTAGATAACACTGATCAAGCAAAAGATGTGCAGGGGTGTGGTTGCCTTGGAAACGCAGCCAGAAGCGAGAATCTCGCTCTAGAGACTGTGGAAGTGCTTTTCATCGTCTAAGCAGTTGTTTGTCTGACATTGTTTTGTGGCATTTTAAAATGACCAATGCCTATCTAATAAATCCTCCAGAAAATGTGAGGTTTTAATTATTAATAAGGTTTAGTAACATAGAGTGATTTGCATTACAAGACAGAAAAGTTGACACAGAAAGGAAAAAGAGAGAGACAGATTAAGAAATAAGGGAAGGAGGATTAGAGAGAAAGAGGAAGGATTCTCACCAGGCGTGCCCCCCTCCTTGTCATACTGTTCCCTCGGCCCCGGCAGCTGAAAAAGCGGGAAGAGGCTGAGTGTGTGCCAATCTAAGTCGCTGTTCGGGTTCAGCTCCGACCTCTCCTTGGGAGGGGCGTTGCGTGGGGTGAAGGTAAAACGCAGGTGGTAGTTCACCTGTAAACGAGAGAGGAAAATGGTTAAAAAAAAGAAAAAAAAAAAAAGGAACTGAACTAGTATGACAAATGTAGTTGTGTCAGGCTCTGTGTGGATTACTGTTAAAAAGCTGATCTCCTTTTTCTGTTATTATTTGTTAATTTAGACAAAACCTTAAATATTTCAAGCCATAATTTTGTTAATTATGTACTATGTTATTGTTGTTTCATTTCCTGTAACATGGAAAAACTGTCAATTTATAATTCTCACATTTTTTTGCCTTTGCTGATGACTTCACACTAATAATTAAAGTGATACAGTATACAGCATTCATTTATTTATTTTTTAAGATTAATTTTGGGGCTTTTTGCCTTTATTTTTATAGTAGGTGACAGAGAGGGCGCAAGAAACGGGGGAGACTGACTCTTCCCTCAAAAACAAAGACTTTCTGATCGACTATCTAGTTTATTCAGTGGTTTCTAAGTGGTACACATCCCTTTGTTTTAAGAGGTCATGTGCTAGTAAGCATGTGAACACTTCATCTACAGGAATGAGATGAGCAGAGGGGGAGACATAAAAACAAAGAGGAAGAAAGCAGCTAACAAAAGAGCGACATGAAGGATCGTTTGTGTCTTGTGCTTTATTTTTCACCCGCTATGTATCCATGTTTGTTGGTGTGTGCTTCTGGCAGCGACAACAGTAACTTAATAAAAGACGAACACAGAATACAAGTGAAGAGAAATTTGGTTATGAACATGGGGTGATGAGTCATCTTAAAATGTGTGAGTGCATGTTTCTCTTCCTTGTAGTGCAGTGAGCTCCAAACAGTAAAACCTGTGAAGAATTTTCTCACACATTGAAATTAAGGTTTTCTCATATAGAATCACACAGTACAAACCTGTGAATTAATCTGCTCTCCTTCCATGATTTCCAGCTACACAGGAGGATACATTTTTATCTTTAGTTGTTTTTTCTGTTAGTATGTACTGCAGTGCTTTGTATTGTCCTGACCACCACATGAACTTGTTGGGTGAGACCGCTTCATTTGCAGGTAAACAAATGAAGTAAAAAAGAAAAAGTGGCTGAACCAGTTTTACTGGTAATGCATACCGTAAATGTGCTGTCTCATTCCTTCTTAAACTGTTGCACATGTAGATCAGTGAAGCACAGTGAGTCACGAAGTAGGAAAAACAAAAAGGGAAATACATCTGACATTTTGATTTTTTTTTTTGCCTGATAGAATTTAAAAAAATATATACCTTTATCATATCTCATGCTAATCGGAGGCGTGATTTTTAAATGAAAAAACAATGACATGAACAACCCATTCAAATGCTTGTGCTATGTTAAAATACAGAAAAATGCACATGTCCAGCCTCTCCTATCAGACAATAACACAAAGCAGTCACACTATAAATGAACCATCTATCTGCTACGGTGTGTGACTGTGTGTGTATCCAGACTTATACCTTTAGGGGTAAGGGTTCATCATCATGGTTGAAGGGGTGCTCAAACACCACAGCAGCCAACAGCTTTCCTGACAGAGGGTCATTTCTCACATAGTCCTCAAAGTGCTCCTCTGTCTCAAAGCCACGAACTAGAAAAGAGACACACACACACAAACAAAAAGAACATTACATTAGTTGTGGTGTTGAATTCATCTCACGTACGTCTGTTTTCATGCCTGTCTCATTGCCCCGACCTTGGAGCTCACTATTCTCGCTGACAGCCAGGGCTTAGTTTGAGACGCTGTCAGCATACTGAATTCTAATGACCATATTATCAATGAAACAGGTCAAAGAGAAGAATGAGCACTTCAAAGTGTCAGCCAACATGCATTTACTGACACAGATGCTGCTGTCGATCATACGCAAAAGGCGAAGAGATACAGACATGAAACTCTCAACAGTTTTCATGACACCACAAATAAAAGACCATTAAAAATACTCTAAATGATAACTGCAGGAAAACAGAGGACAACACAATAATAGATAAAAACAGATTTGATTTCCTTTACCAGAGCTGAATTTTGCAATCACCTTTTTTTATTTTACTTATCAAGCAAACATGCAGGAATTCTAAGTCTGGCAAATACAGTCCTTGTTAAACATGAACAACCCACCCCCACCTAGGGTTAGATTTGGGTCAGTTGTACAAAATAAACATATGCATGGAGACACAGCACACAGAGGGCACAGAGGGAAACAGTTCAAGGTCATTTTTTTACAGATTAAACAAACGAGACGTAACGTGTTACTGCAAAGGCGCTGATTGTTAATTCTCCTGTTTTCAGTCTTTGTGCTACACTAAGCTGTTTACTGTAGCCCTTTATTATCATGAAGGTATGGCAATGCTATCAATCTTCTCAACTAATTTAATCTCCAAAAAAGGGAATAAGTAATTCCACAAATGTCAAACTAATCCTTTAAGTGAAAACATAAAATAATTTCTTGTTGAAGCTTTTCAAATGTGACCTGTGATAATAATCTGTCACACTTTTATTTAATCAAATAAATCTAAATGAACTGAAAATGGAAAAACATCATCTTAACATCTGTAAGATGACAAGCCCATTCAAAGAATAATCTTGAGATTACATAACAAAGGAAATTTAATTTCACAATAGTGCATGAAAAAGCATAAACAAGCTATTACAACACCTCAAATGTGTTGCCTTTTCAGTGCTCTCAGTTCAACATCATTCTGTTGTTTCAGTATATGAAACTGTGACATCTGACCACCACAAGGTTTTTTTTTAAAAAGTTTTTAACAGTGAGGTCACATTTCCATGGTCTTCTGTGTCTGGCATTTAAAAAAACTCGGCCTCAATCATTCGCTCCCCACCTTCCCATCCGAACGCTGAGAGCAGCTAAATTATTCATTAATGGCTGAACTGGGCTCTCTTGTGCATGGGACAACCTGCAGTTACACAGATCTGTCCACCTGCTGCTGCATTTCTACTCTCAACCTCACAGTGTGGGTCTGTGTCCATATTGCTGATTGTCTGCCAGTGTAAATATTGTACAGCCTGTCTGTGGACCTGTCAGTCACTGTCAATATGTTTATCTGAAAAACCCAGACATGATACTGCTGCGGTGTGAATTAAAGAAATAGAGAGTATGTGTCCCGAGGGAGCAGACTAGCATGCTACGGTGCGTATGTGTTAGCTCCCTTTATTCCTATCTAAACTCCCAGCTGACACAAAAGAAGGGTGTGACCTGTTTACTCTCCCAACACCCGTTTCTAGAGGAAGTAGTAATCCCAAGTCTTCCCTGAACAACAAATGGTATCAAGGCTATGGGCTGTGTTTCCCCACGTGGTTAACCATGTAGGCTGGCTATGATGCATAATATTGCACTGCATTTTCAAATTAATCACCCTGGGTTTGGAAATTCTTTTCCCAGATAAAACACAGATAACCTGGGAACACTATCTTCTTATCAGGCATTCAATCATCACATTAAAAATTGTTATAAATAATAAAGCTTTATCTCTCATATTTTTCAGTTCTAGTTTCAAAAAAATATTTTATGCAACTTTGTAGGCAATTTTCTACCTTGTAAAATAAGTAATAGGCCTCAAGTAACAACGTTTACGTATTGATATATTTCAAGTCAGATTCAGCAACATCATACAGGCTATCAGATGGATACAAGATCTTTTTAAACAAGTCAGCACTGTTGTAGCCTGCTGACCACATAATACTCACCTGAGGAGAGGAACAGGCTGCCTCGCACATCTTCTGCCACCTGACGCACTACACTGGAGTTGCCAGGCACATAGGCCAATTGCAACTGTTTCAAGTAGCCCCTTGGTAGTCTGTCGACAGAGTAGCTTTCATAGACTGTTGCATTTGGGTAGTCTTTAAAAGGCACCTTCTGCCGCAGTACGATGAGGATGCCCGAGAAAAGCAGTGGCAGGACAATCTCCACCAGAGTTACCAGGATTTGACGTTTCTGGTAGAGCAGAAATAGAGAGATTATTAGCTGTCTGTTTCATAGGGATACATAAAGTAGGATGAAAATGGATGGCAGATAAAATATGATGACAAAGGTCTTTAGGTTACAACGGAATATGAGAATAATGGAGTGGATTATCAAATATAAATATAAAAGATGGTGTTAAAACTATGCTGTGCTTGGCAGATTATCATTAAAATTGACAAATACCTCCATATTTCAGTTAAAGATGAGCAGTGTTTGAAAGCAAAAGCATCCCTGTTTTAAGCCTTTAAATGTGCTTTGAAAATACTGACTACAAATAATTTTAAGTGAAGACAGGGTCTGGGCATCACTTTATTCTTTCACACTACTCAGACTTGAAACAAGCAGATTTCACAGACAGCTTAAATAAAGCATAATTTATGCGGCAGCCTCCTCTGGTTGAGTGATTGGAGTGCAAAGTGACTTGGACAGTTTCAGGACATTACACAGTCAATCTCAAAAGGAAGCCAATAGGAGACCCTTTAAACACTAAATCAAAGTGCAAGAAAATAAGACTATTTTTCCCTTTTATGGGCCTTAACAAGTTCATGTATAAATTAATCTGGTCTCATGATCACATTTGAACAGTACTGCCGCTAGTCATATCTGAATACTTTTGTGCCAATAACATCACAGAGCTGTTACACTATTATGTTGGATCTGGATGGTCCTTCTGCTAATAAAGTACTTTTTAAGATTAGTATAGCATTTGTGCAGATACCAAAACTCAGGTATGATACTGGCGCCAGTATCAAAATATTTGGATACCCAGCCCTAGTACATTCAGTGCAAGGCTCTCAAACCATTACATAATAGCTATGTGGTCAGTGGTTGCTAAACTTAGATTATAAGACAATGGCAATAAAAGGTATTCTGATTCTGACTATAATTCTGTTTATATCACCACATCTGGTTGTTTTTAGTTTATTTGAGTAGATACTGTAGAAAAAACGGTATGCACTACAGCCTTAGTATCTAGGAGGCCGTATCTACATGGACTCGGAAAGACCGGGAATAGCGCACAGGCTGCTGAAAACTTCAGCACAGCACTAAATATCAGTATGGTCATTGTCTCAAGCAAAGCCAAACAGTAAATAATTTAGGAAAAGCAAAGGATATCACCTAAAAAACTTCGCCAACTGTTGAGGAAATAAAATGAGGGAATAAAAAAAGGTTAGCTCAAATAGATTTGAAATCTTTTCTGAGTAAGGAGACCATATTTCATATTGCAATACAGGCATTTTTTCCTGCAGCTGTACTTCACAGAGAAAGCCCCATGATAATATTAATGTTTATAGCCAGTAGTCCAATAGGAATAAACAAGATCTGTGCCAACAGTAAGTTTTATAACAGGCTTTTACAGGCCTGAATTATAATATCCACAATTTCCTGGTGAAACAAAAATGTGAAAATAAATTATATTTGCTTGTGCAGATTAAATGATTAGCATGCACTCAGTGTCCGTATGCTGCAGCCAAGATGGAAAACGAAATACACCGATGTACAGTCCTTCTTCCTGCTTGGTCGAAATGGAGTATTTTACAGTCTCTAATCGAGCACGACTGGAGCAGGAGGGATTAGATAAACAGCGATGGAGCAACAATCTAAAACGCATACTATGAGCCAGGCAGTCTGATCCACTTCTGAATGTTTGCAGCATTGTGCAACAATCAACTGATATTAGAGTTCAACTCTGTACAAGCAGCCATTCAGAGAAACACACAGCCAAAAATGTGCCAATATTCTACACCTGTGGAAATCAGACACTGTTCAGTGTAAACATACTTTCATATCTTCTGCTAACTGAACACAGACCAAGTGGATGATATGATGTTCTATAAGCAACACAACAGTCTTGAGTGACGAAGTCGTGTGTTTCTTGTGGATTTTGAGATGTGATCATAACCTGCCTAACATGTTGGCCAATCGTTGAAAAAGGGTAAACATACTTTATACAGCTACACAACACAAACTCTGATTATGATACCTGTTTTTTAATCAAATCTCATGAACTCTGCCACAACAATTAAAACAAAGTTTAAAAAAAAAATAACTGAGTACAGATAAATTTTCTGAATACATAGTCATATAAAAGTTAAAGCATGCAACATCTATCAACATGTTTACCTAGCTAGGGCTTGAAATTCAAACAAGGTGCAGGTTCTGTGAATGTTCTCATTCGTCCAGGTCATCTTA